>APFE030282246.1:34660-51669 GCA_000404065.3 Pinus taeda
GTGAACATTGTTTTCCTTTCTGAATAATAAAATACATGATATTATTTCTTATTGTTCCGTGTTCTAGGTATATTTCTTCGCATATTTGGTATTCGAGTATCTTCTCGCAGGTCAAGAGCATAACATAACATGTGCATTGAAACATTTTATCTATGGAATACATTGTCCACTTAAAAATGGTTTTTTTCGTTGTTAATATATTTTTAATTACATGTTACTATCCTACATATTAATCAATATTAAATTTTTTATTATTATAGATATTTTGAAATGTCACACGTTGATTTTATATTAAGAATTCAATAAATTACACATCTACCTCTTATTATTTTTATTAAGAAGTACTTAGATAGTTTACTTAAGTACTTATTTATACTTATATTAAGAAAAATATAAGGTTTAAACATCTTACACTTACTTTTACTTCTAATTACTTTAATTCTTTTTAAAGTTGATTAAAATTATATATTTTTATTAGAAAGTACTTGATATAATTTTTTTGAAAAGTATAATGTTGAAAATTCTTTTTCTCTTTTTTAAGTTGATGTAATTATTTAGTCAAGAATATATACCTGTTTTATTATAATTGAGAATGAATAAAATATTTTTATTACATTGAATTATAATATGAACAAAATAACCATAATCAAATTGAGATTAATAATATTTTATAATAATTTTAATTAAAATTAATTAAACATAAATAATTAATTTAAAAAGAAATACTCACACATTAACCACAAACTAAATAGACCTCATAAATAGACCTCATAACAAGCTGTAGAATACACTTTTTAGAGCAAAAATATTTCCCATAAAGAAATTTCACTATTCAGTTTATGAAAAGAAATGTCTTTTTTTAATAGATTCACATGCACAGTGAAGGTTGCACAGCCAATTCTCAGGTAAAATTATAGTAATGGGTTAGTGAAAAATTATTTTTAAAATGTCCTTGAAATCACCGCAATCTATTCAACCTATTTCAACGTCAGTTTTTTTGCAGAGTCTGAAAGGAAGCTTAGAGTCACGGGCCAAGCCGTAATAGCAGGCGCATTTAACTCCATACAATTATAATGAAGGGTAAGATAAATGAGATAATAATCATGTCTCCAAGATCTGCAAAGGCAAGGTGAACTGATAGGAAATGTCTCCAAGATTTGTAGAGTCAAGCTGAAATGATAGAAGTGAGTGTTTTTTTTGTCTTTAACGTTGAGAACAATCCACACAAATCTTGCGGACCCCACAGCACACAAATTCGTTTATCATAATTTCCAAGGCGGCAACCATTTATCGTGAAAAAACTTGATTTTATCCATCTCATCTCCTGGAACATGTATGCAACTAAAATTCTCCGTGTAGAATCATGACTTCATGCAGTGCGTTTTTCTAAAGCAACTCACGTACTCGATTCCCTTTTTCTCGAAAATATAAATAACTCTGGTAGAAATGTGATTGGTTTGAAACAAAATGTCAGATATTATGGTTTTCTAGGTTTTAAATATAATGTGATAATTATGTGATGTCTCTTGTAAATGTAAATATTTTTTAATGTATGTTAAAACGAAATGAAACTGGTTTAAGTTTATATAAATAGAAATTTTGTTTTAATGGTTAAAAGAAATGCAGTGCTGGAATTTTGGCAAGAAAATGAATTAATATAATTTCATGAGAGGGCATTTGTCAAAAAGTGATGGATGTAATTCTCAAGAAACAGTTAGGTTGGGCAGTTACCCAACCCTAACTACTCCTATGTAAGATTTATCCCAAAAGATCAAAAGGATTGGGGGGCATTTGCCATCAGGGAGAGAGGAGAATAGAAAAATATTTAATGGAATAGAAGAAAGAACTGTGTTGTAAGGACAGTCAGGAAAAGCTGTAATTAAGTCTTGTCATGACTAGATAACCACTTCTACGATCAGAGAGAGAGGAAAATAGAAGAATGTCTAATGGAATGGAAGAAAAAATTGTGCTCTAAGGACAGGCAAGAAAAGTTGTAGTTAAGTTTGGTCATGACCAAATAACTACTGCAGTTCAAGACTGAAAATCTTGAAGAGAAACCTAGAAAATGGGTAGCTCGGGGGGAGACAAAGGCCCTGTAGCACAAGTCTCAAGGTTGTGCGGCAAGTTGCGATTGAAGGTTTTTATTTGATTCAGCTAGCCAGATAAGTACAATATGGAAATACTTTGATTAGTTGATAATGGTGTTATTTATGTCTTTGATGTTAGATTCAGTGTGTCCATTTTAATCTAGTTGAGTACATGGATATATTATCTTTAGATGGTAGTATATCTATGCATGTATATATTGTTTAGATCTAAATGAAGAATTTTAATTGAAAACAGAAACTTAAAGGTAACTTTGTTATATTCAAATGCAGTATAAAGTAAATAATTCTGAGCTGATTAAACTAGAAAAGAACAGCAATTTCAACTAGATAATATCCTTCAGATAGTAAGAAAAACTCAAATGTTGTATAAAGTAAATAATTTTGAGCTGATTAAACTAGAAAAGAACGACATTTCAACTAGATAATATCCTTTGGGTAGTAAGAAAAACCTCGGTGAGAGGTGCATAATTCAGAAGTAGAGTTACAACATTCACTTTATTCATAGAATAAATAGATAATTGGCCACACCCTGATGTTTTTAGAAAACCATTAACAAATGTAAGGATAAGGGCATAGCTCTATCTTTAAAATCGAGGAAAGACCCCACACTAGAAAATTGTTAAATGAATTTCCTTAAATTTATTATAACAGCTAAAAGATGCATAATAACAGTAAGAACTTTCATATAATCGACTTCATAGATACTTTTGGCAGAGGAAAAGAAAGTTAACACATACTGTAAATTAAAAGAGGAAACCAATAGTGAAATGGAAATCTTTACCGCAGAACACATAAGGAATTTCTTATAATTTTTACAGTGCAAACATATGAGAAAATCAAAATAACACTGGGGGACCTCTGCGGGGTTTCCATAAAAAAAAATCATAAGTAATTATAGTAGCAGAAATTAGAAGTTTCTCTCCAAAATTAGGACGACATATGCAAATACTGGGCATCACCGAGACCTCGGGTTGGCAAAAACCCCAAATCATGCAAATATTAAATAGGAATAGTAGACCATAAGTCCTTAAAAAAATATTGTATCTGGAAGAAGAAACAGAACCCTTAGGTCCAAATCCTCGCAAAACAAGAACACTGTCTCCAGTCAATTAGAAACTTAGTCTCTTTGAACAAAAACGGTATCATACTCAAAACCCTGAGTCGATCCAAGTATCTCAGCTTTCCGAAAGGAAAACGACATAGACTGTGAGACCCAATTCAAATGAGACAAGGACCAAAGACTTCTAAAATACATTTTCCTCATTCTCTTAATTAAATTTACAGTACTCATACCCGCTAAAATTCGAAGAGTGAATTGAAGCGACAGCTGGAGTCAGGCCACATGGGTCTAAACCTGCAAACCCTGTCAACACATTTCAATTAGGAAAGTAATAATTGAAATAGGGAAAGAAAATACCCGAAAACATAGGCCCATATGAAGAATTTCTTACACAGACACTCGTAGATCTCCTCGGGTCTGTCGAAAAGCTTCTCCGATGTTCCTTTTATAGCACTTACATCCATGGCAGAAAATTGTTGACAAGCAGAGGTAGTTAGATTACGAGGAGGCCATCCCAGAGTAACATAGCTTGCAAGGTTAACAGAAGCAAAGGGATTGGTTCATACTCACAGTGAAACCCTCTTCCCGAGAGCTGGAGCCGAACCACTCAACCATGAAAATGCAACAGGAAACCCCTATCCGGACCTAACTTGGGCATAAAGTCGTAAGCTGCAACCTCCACCGTCTGATGAGTGGCAACAAGGAGAGCCCTTGATGGGGCACAGTCAACCAAGTAGCAAGGATCCAGCTGTCTACCACGAAGAAGTCTCATGAGGGAGAAACTGCTCTTCCCTAGGCAGGTGGCCATACCGCATTAAAGTCCACCATAAAGTGTAGTACCAGCTCGCAGCAATATAACCGTATATTAATAATTGTAATATGTAATGACCATGGAGATATGTAATGTCTAAGGTAAGGTTAACTACTATCAACAAAGAAATGAATATGAAGACTTTTGAACCTTTATGATTTGTACCAAGTATATAAGCCCGCATGCGTAGAAAGATTTTGAACTCAAATCCATTTTGATTAATTCGCTAATTATGTTGTGACATAAAGAAAAGTTTAATTTTGGTATATGTAAAGCTAAATTTATTTATTTTTATGGGTATGTTACATATGGTATAAAAGCGCTTAGGTTGCTAAGCTGAGACCTCTGGAATAAATAAATAATAAATATTGTGATATGCACATAGGAAGCAGGAACAACCAGTATGAGGAGAACAGGGAATCCACCACTCAGATCCGCAATAGGGACAGGAGCCACGTCATTTCAGGAAGGCAATCCTGAAGTGTGGGTATAGCTAGGCGAGGAGCCACGGAACAACGACGTAGATATTATGGTGACAATGCAAGAGTTAAAGGATGAAATGATCCAGTTACACATAGATAACGGAAGGTTAATGAAGAGTCTATCTGATAGACAAAATAATTGGCCACTAGTTCCTAGCCCTGAAAATAGAAATGCATCAGAGGAACAAGAGTTTCAGAAAGAAGATGTGGAAACCGGTGGTAGTGAAGAAAATCGCGAACAGGAGTCGGATAATGTGTCCAATCACAGAACACAGAAGAGGCGAAAACTGGAAATTCAGGGGGAGTTTCGACAGATAAAGCCCCCACTCTTCGATGGAGAGTAGGAAGAAGCAGTTGAAGCATGGCTCATAAATATGAATAAATATTTCCAGCTATACAAATATGACCATAATTCGAAGGCTTGCTTGGTTATTTTTCAGCTACAAGGAAAGGCCACACTATGGTGGGAAGAAGTAAAGACTTTTCGGGGAGTGGATGAACAAAGTATCAACTGGGAAAAATTCCAGAGATATTTTAAAGAAAAATACCTAACAAAAAGATTCTATGATGAAAAATCTAAAGAATTTCATGATCTCCAGCTAGGACAAATGTCCATGGATGAATTCATAACAAAATTCATATTTTTACTCCGATGCGTGCCTTACATACATGAAGAGAAAGCAAAGGCACAACTATTCATCAACAGCTTACCTCTATTCATGAAGGAACGACTAGAATTTGACAACCCAAAGATCATGGACGAGGTAATCCGCAAGGCATGGATTTTCTATCAACAAAATAGACCAAAAGGAGACATGAGCAAGAAATGGAATGATAAAAAAGGAAATAAATTTGTCTCTAGTCAAAAAGGAAATAAAGGCTCAGGTAGAAAAGGAGTGTATGAAGGACAAATCAACAAGAATTTCAATAAAAATCAACCCAGATTTAAAGTACGAGGCGAAGCTGGAACTAATGAACAAACGGACAGAATTGGAGCAGAATTAGCTACAAGGCCCACATTATATCAAGAACTGACCACAACGCAAGGGAGCTCACTAGATCTCTCAGTTACAAGAAGCCTCTATAGTGGGAGAGATAGAAAGGAGTCTCCCCAAAATTAAAGCAACCCTGGAAGATCATCAAGCGGAATTTCAGCCAACAATGGTCGAATTTGAAGCTATATCTATTTTGAATAACTCCGGGGCTACTTTGAGTTACATTATCCCTAAGATTGTGGAACAATGTAAACTACAAGAAGTAAAGTTTAAAAATCCATGGTTGGTACAACTAGCCATGGGGGCCAAAAGAAGAGTTTTAGCCAAGGTCAGTAATTGCCCGCGAGAGCTAGCTAAGTAGTCCATCACGGAAGATTTGAATGTACTACCATTAGGATCATACAACGTCCTTATTGGTATGGACTGGTTAGAAAAACATTGGTCCCTTATTAACTGCAAAACCAAAACCATTAATTTCCAGGATGACAAGGGAGAAAGACAAGAAATGCAAGCATTCAAAAGCCTCTACAAATAGGACTTGTAACAACTTCCCAATTAGCAAAATGCATCAGAAAAGGCTGCCATATTTTTGCCATACAAGTAGGTTATGCTAACTCTAAGCATAAATCTATTTCTTTAGAGAATATAATGGTGATACAAAAATTTCCAGATGTCTTCCTTGAAGAAATTCTGGGTTACCCCCAAAAAGAGACATAGATTTTACCACTGAGATAATTCTAGGAGCTACCCTAGTCTCTCGAGCCCCTTACTGTATGAGTGTACCTAAATTGACAGAATTGAAAATGCAACTACAGGAGCTGCTAGATAAGAATTATATATGACCCAGTGTGTCACCTTGGGGAGCTCCAGTATTATTTGTTAAGAAGAAATATGGAACATTACAAATGTGTATGGACTACCGTCAGTTAAACAAACTAACCATTAAAAATAAATATCCCTTACCCTATATAGATGAATTATTTGATCAGGTTAAGGGGGCAACCATCTTCTCCAAGATTGATTTCTGATCAAGGTATCATCAGATCCAAACAAAGGATGAATATATAGAAACAACTGCATTCAGAACTCATTATGGGCATTATGAGTTTGTAGTGCTGCCTTTTGGATTAACTAAATTTAGAATGTGCTAAAAATAGACATGCTAAAAATAGCATATCTAAAAATAGCAGTTTGGCCAGTGAGGTCATTGGCCACATTGGGTGAGAGGTGAAACTGCTAAAAATAAAATGTTTTAAAAATAGCATTTTTGGGTCCCTTCCTATTTATAACAACCCCTAGTCTATCTATAGGAAGTAAAATTAATTTTGGTCTTAACAGCAGTTGGAAATATTAATTAGTTAATTCGGTTGAGTTAATTAGTTAAGGAAATTCGAATTTGAAGTCTCTGTGAGTATGCACATGAGTTGTCCCATTGATTGAGGAATTTATCCTTAATTTCCTCCACTGATTGAGGGAATAAGTATGAGTTCTATAATGAGAGAATCAATTGACTTAGTTCTAACTATTCAAGTCCAATTAGATTATTTTAACAAGTTTTTAAAATAATAAAATATAGTTTGTTAATGCTTGCATGCATGTGACAACTATTATTTTAGATAACTAAGAATTCACTCATGGATAATTGTTGCATGTCAGTTTTGTCAGAGACCTAGTTGAGATCAGATGTGGAACAGTGTACTATCAGATGCTTGACTATTTCTAGTAAGTAGCTTTTGCATGGTTGAAGAACTAGTGTCCTCAAGGATTGCGTAGTTGGACCATTGGTTAACTTGGTATGTTTGGAATTAATTGCATATTCTTTTGCTATTATTTCCTAAGCAAACTGTGCAAGGAAATAGGGATTGAACCATAGGTAAAGCCTTTATATACAGGTCTTGGTTGGTTCATGAGATATATCATCATATCTTCATAGCTCATTGAAAACTAAATAGCTTGAGAGTTAGTTTTTTTTGTATTGTGAAGAGGATTTCCACTTGATTGATAATACATGGTTGGGGTTTTATATTGGTGCTTTCCCCTGGATATATCTTGTGTTATGTGTGATTATTTCTCTTGACCAGCTATGCATGTTTCTACTTGATGTTGCTCATGAATTCGATTATGCTTCCGATTAATGTTTTGTAGAAGTAGAACAAGTATTATGCTTTAGGACATTGCATATATCGGTTTTTTCTACAAGTGAAATTTCTATATGGTATCAGAGCATAGGTGATCAAGCAAAAATAGTATACTAGCAGGAGAAATTCGAAGTTTATTATTTGGGATATAGATCTCAAGTTCTTATCACATCTATTTCATCGATGGTAATCTATGGTTTGAGGCTTGAGTATGCCCTTGATGGCAGCTGAAACTATATAGCTTGGAAGGATCACATGGAGGCAGTTTTGGAAGATAATGGCCTTAAGGATTTCATTGATCAATAAATTCCTAAGCCTACTGACAAGACTAAGCAGGTGGACTGGAGGAAGTGTGTGGCTAGAGCTAGGAGAATTCTCTTGGAGGGAGTGCGAGATCGCATTCTCTCGAGCCTCCATGGGAAGGAGACTCTGCATGCAATGTGGAAAACATTGAAAGATTTATATCATAATAGCAGTGATCATAGGAAGCTGGCACTGAAGGACAAACTTCGAAAGATCAAGTGTGAAAGGGATGAGATGATCTCTATGTATCTGACCAAGTTCATCACATGCAGGGATGAGCTTGCAAGTGTAGGGGTTGTGACATCGAATGAGGATATGATGAGTCTAGCACTCCTTGGCCTTCCTAAGAGCTAGCATAGCTACCAGGACTCGATGAATGGAAGGGAGAAACTACCAGATTGGGAATGACTATGGTCGGATTTGATGTAGGAGGAGATCAGAAGAAGCACCAGAGAGTTCTTCATCCATGCATGATGAGGAGAACTGTTCCTTAGCGAGTAAGGCGAAGAAGGGGAAGGAGAAGGTTTCTCTTTCCAAGTCCAGTTCTTCCAATGATGGGAAGAAGGTTGACAAATCGAAAGTGCGATGCTTTCGTTGTCATGAGGTGGGCCATTATGCTGCAAATTGTCCAAGGAAAAAATCCAAGAAGAGATCCAGGGAAGGATCTAAAGGTAAGGCACTTGTTTCACAATTTGAGTTGGATTTCACACTCTTCGTATGCATGGTTTCATCCAAGGTGGGAAGTAGTTGGTTTCTTGACAGTGGAGCTTCTTTCCACATGACCAGTGACAATAGTTTATTCAATACTTTGGAGGAGAAAGATCTCCAGATACTCATAGCGATGGGTAATGATGAGAAGTATAGTGTCTCAGGAGTAGGCACAGTTATTTTTCAGAGGGAGCATGGAGCTCACCTTACCTTAAGCGATGTAAAGTATGTACCAAGACTGAAGAGAAACTTGGTGTCAATTGCAATGCTGGAAGACAGAGGCTATGATGTAGTCTTCAGTAAGGGAAAGGTTTTCCTTAGACACATCATCACTAGACATGCGAAACAGATTGGTTCACGGGTCAAGAACCTGTATGCTCTTGAGGTTCAAGATACATGCAAATCCTTGAGCAGCAGGGCAACTGATGGAGACTTGGTGGTTGAGAGGGAGGGTATATTACCTCTCAACATGCAGAGCCATAAGAAGTCTCAAATGATTGTGGAGGAGCCACGATTGGTGTAATAGCTTCAGGAGGTTCTGAAGCAGCCACAATAGGGGAAGCGAGTGGAGATCGAGTAGAGGCATCTACTCATGCAGAGACCTCCAATAGGGGGAAACTTCAAGCTAGGTGTGTTGAGGGATCACATGCATCCATACCTCAACGTAGGAGTTATGGCGATATAGAGTGATCGTCTCAAGAAGGAGGGGCAGGATCCTTGAGGTACCCAACCTCTTGGATGAGACTTTTCTATATGAGCCTCGATGTGGAGTAGCAGTAACTGAATGATTGGGTAGAGACAGATGCGGATGGAGCGACAGAGAGAGCGACAGTGCAAGGAATCCTAGGACAGCACATAGCTAGTAGGTTGCAGCAATGCGAGAGACACAAGTGTTTTGTACATTGCTAGGTGGCACATAGAGGTGTGCAATGGTGCGAGATGCATGGAGATGTTGCAGTAGCATAGATGTCAGAGAGAGAGCACTTGTCAGTAGCAGGTAGAGCTTCAACATCAGAGTATGTTCCTAGCCCAACAAAGTGGTCAGTTGGGAGTGTTTTTGTTCCAAGTGTTGTTGGAGCAAGTGGACCGAGTAGATGTGTTGCATGCAGAACATTCCAGAGTTACAAGATCGGTTCGAGAGAAAGCCTTTCTTGTTGAGAGGGAGTGTTGAAAAGTGTGCAACAAGAAATGCTAAATTTAGAATGTGCTAAAAATAGACCTGCTAAAAATAGCATGTCTAAAACTAGTAGCTTGGCCAGTGAGGTTATTGGCCACATTGGGTGAGAGGTGAAACTGCTAAAAATAGAAAATTCTAAAAATAGCATTTATGGGTCCCTTCCTATTTATAGCAGTCCCCAGTCTATCTATAGGAAATAAAATTAATTTTGGTCTTAACAGTAGTTGGAAATATTAATTAATTAATTCAGTAGAGTTAATTAGTTAAGGAAATTCGAATTTGAAGTCTTTGTGAGCATGCACATGAGTTGTCCCACTGATTGAGGAATTTATCCTTAATTTCCTCCATGTATTGAAGGAATAAGTATGAGTTCTATAATGAGAGAATCAATTGACTTAGTTCTAACTAGTCAAGTCCAATTAGATTATTTTAACAAGTTGTTAAACTAATAAAATATAGTTTGTTAATGCTTGCATGCATGTGACAACTATTATTTTAGATAACTGAGAATTCACTCATGGATAACTGTTGCATGTCAGTTCTATCAGAGACCCAGTTGAGATCAGATGTGGGACAGTGTACTTGGTTAACTTGGTATGCTTGGAATTAATTGCATATGATTTTGCTATTATTTCCTAAGCAAACTACGCAAGGAAATAGGGATTCGACCATAGGTAAAGCCTTTATATACAGGACTTGGTTGGTTCATGAGATATATCTTCATATCTTCATAGTTCATTGAGAACTAAATAGCTTGAGAGCTAATTCTTTTTATATTGTGAAGAGGATTTCCACTTGATTGATAATACATGGTTGGGGTTTTATGTTGATGCTTTCCCCTGGATGTATCTTGTGTTATGTGTTATTATTTCTCTTGATCAGTTATGCATGTTTCTACTTGATGTTTCTCATGAATTCGATTATGCTTCCGATTAATGCTTTGTAGAAGTAGAACAATTATTATGCTTTAGAACATTTTATATATCAGTTTGTTCTACAAGTGAAATTTCTACAATACCTGGACAAGTTCATGCTAATCTTCATTGACGACAAATTGATCTACTCACGAAGCATGGAAGAACATAAGGAGCATCTCCACATTGTTCTTCAAGTCCTAAGAGAACACTAGTTGTATGCCAAGTACAGCGAGTGTGACTTCTTCAAGGAACAAATCTAATACTTGGGACATATTATCACCAAGGGGGGAATCACAGTAGATCCAAATAAAATAAAAACCATCATGGAATGGCCGATACCGAAAGATGTGGCGGACATAAGATCGTTCATGGGTCTAGCAGGATATTATAGGCGATTTGTGGAAGGTTTTTCTAGGGTGGCATACCCTATTACCTCTCTACAAAAAAGGGAAGAGCCTTTAAATGGACCCCTGATTGCCAAAGGAGGTTTGACCAACTTAAGCATCTAGTCACCACGGCCCCAATTTTTAGTATTGTTGATCCTAACATAGAATATGTGGTGTGTATGGATGCTAGCAAGAAGGGGGTAGGTGGCGTACTAATGCAAGAAGGTATGGTTATAGCCTATGAGTCAAGAAATCTCAAAGAATATGAACAAAAGTATTATGCATACGACTTGAAGTTAACAACAGTGATTCACGCCTTGAAAATGTGGCGACACCACTTATTAGGCAAGAGATTTTTGTTATTGACAGATCATCACAACCTGACAAGTTATTACAAATAGCCCACATTAAATGCTAGGAAAGCTCATTGCACTACCTTCCTAAGCGAATTTTATTTTGAAATCAGACACTTGAAAGGAAAGGAAAACCGAGTTGCAGATTCCCTAAGTCGAAAGGTAAATTTCTTATATAAAATTTCTTTTAGTGAGTCACGCACTACCTTCTATGAGAAAATTCATGAAACGTCCATGCAAGATTTAGTATATAAACATTTGTGGCAGCAAGCAAAAGTAGTAAACAACCATGAACAGCAAATGGGATATGAGGTTACTCCAAATGAATTGCTGATTTATAGAAAAAGGCTATATGTACCTAACCAAAATTGCTTAAAGATTTAATTTTAGATGAATATCATAAAAGCCCTTATGCGGGACACCCAGGATATCAAAAAATGATTTATGTCCTTAAAAAGGAATTCTTTTAGCCCAGTATGAAGAAAGAAATAGCAGAATATTTAGAACATTGTTTGGAATTACAGCAAACAAAAGCAAAGCACCAGCACCCAGCAGGGCTGCTTCACCCACTGCCTATTCCTAAATGGAAGTGGGAGACTATATCTATTGATTTCATCACTAAAAAATTAAACAACTCTATCATGATGGTAGTAGACAAGTTGAGCAAATCTGCTCATTTTATACTTGTTCAATTGACTTATAAAGTGGTACAAATTGCTAACATTTTTATGCAAAATATTTTTAAATTGCATGGCCTACCCAAGATGATCATTTTTTACCAAGATGTGAAATTTACATCATCCTTTTGGAGGACCATGTTTGAGGGATTGGGCATTTAGCTACATTTCAGTACCGCATATCACCCTCAAACAGATGGGCAGACATAAAGAGTAAATCAAGTTGTCGAAGACATGTTGCAAGCCTATGTGATGCAAGCCATCTAAGTGGGAGGATTTCCTCCACTTAGTAGAATTTGAATACTTCAATGGGTATCATACATCCTTACGGATGAGTCCCTTTGAATTATTATACGGGCATAAGTGTAGGACACCTTTGAGCTAAAGTGGCCCAGAAAACAAACTAATGTTGGGACCAGATATGCTGGAAGAGATGGAGAATATGGTAAAAAGTGTACGAAATAATTTAAAGGTTGCTCAAGACAGGCAAAAGAAAATTTTTGATTGGAAAAGGAGCTTTCGAGAGTTTCAAGTGGGGGAACATGCTTACATATGGGTACGAGCCAAGAAAAGCACCTTCCAGTGGACCGAATGTGCTAAACTAGCACCCCAATTCTGCGGGACTTATCAGATATTAGCTTGAATTGGGCCAGTGGTGTACTAGCTCGCCTTACCCAGTCATATACGTGTACACAACTTCTTTCATGATTCTTTACTTAAGATATATATTTATGATGCTAAACATATAATAAACTGGCAGGAAATTCATGTGAGCCGGAAAAGTTGAACTATCGAAACAATTTGTCTTATATATATAAGAAAGATGTTTTATAGTTGAATGAATCTTTTTTATTTATTTTAGGCTTTGACTAAAGTTGTGTGTGTGTGTGTGTGTGTGTGTGTGTGTGTTAATATTTAGGTCTAACCGGAACGAGAATTCCTAGTAAAACCAATGGGTAAACTCGATCAGAGAGAAGTAATGCTACGGAGATGAGTTATCACCCAAGTTAAAATTCAGTGGCAGCATTTTGGGCCTGAAGAAGCCACCTAGGAATACAAGCGGACCATGAGGGAGGTTTATCCTTAGTTATTTCCAATAGAGGAACATCGGGACGATGTCCAATCTTGGGGGGGAAGATGCGATGTGCCCCATAAATGTGAATATTCATTTTTTTAATTGCATGTTAAAAGAAATTGAAACTAGTTTAAGTTTATATAAATAGAAATTCTGTTTTAATTGTTAAAAGAAATGCAATGCTAGAATTTTGGCAAGAAAATGAATTAATATAATTTCATGAGAGGGCATCTGTCAAAAGGTGATGGATGTAATTCTCAAGAAACAGTTAGGTTGGGTAGTTATCCAACCCTAACTACTCCTATGTAGGATTTATCCCAAAAGATCAAGAGGATGGGGATGGCATCTGTGATCAGCGAGAGAGGAGAATAGAATAATATCTAATGGAATGGAAGAAAGAACTGTGTTGTAAGGACAGACAGAAAAAGTTGTAGTTAAGTATGGTTATGGCCAGATAACTACTACGATTCAAGACTGAAATTCTTGAAGAGAAACCTAAAAAATTGGTAGCTCGGGGGGAGACAGAGGCACTGTAGCGCAAGTCTCAAGGTTGGGAGGCAAGTTGAGATTAAAGGTTTTTATTTAGTTTAGCTAGTCAGATAAGTACAATCTGGAAATAATTTGATTAGCTGATAATGGTGTTATTTATGTCTTTGATGTTAGATTTAGTATGCCTATTTTAATCTAGTTGAGTACATGGATATATTATCTTTAGATGGTAGTATATCTGTGCATGTATATATAGTTTAGATCTAAATGAAGAATTTTAATTGAAAACAAAAACTTAAAGTTAATTATGTTATACTCAAATGCAGTACAAAGTAAATAATTCTAAGCTAATTAAACTAGAAAATAACGACATTTCAACTAGATAATATCCTTCGGGTTGCAAGAAAAACCTCGGTCAGAGGTGCATAATTCAGAAGTAGAGTTACAACATTTACTGTATTCATAGAATAAATAGATAATTGGCCATGCCCTGATGTTTTTAGAAAACTATTAACAAATATAAATATAAGGGCATAGCTCTGTCTTTAAAATCAAGAAAAGACCCCACACTAGGAAAAAACGAATTTCCGGAAATTTAGTATAACAACTAGAAGATGCATAATAACAGTAAGAAATTTCAGATAATCGACTTCATAGATACTTTTAGCAAAGAAAAATAATGTTAACACCTACTGTAAATTAAAAGAGAAAACTAGTAGTGAAACAAGAAATCTTTACCACAGAACGCATGAGGAATTTCTTATAATTTTTATAGTGCAAACGTATGAGAAAATCAAACTAACACTGAGGCACCTCCTCGAGGTTTCCATAAAATAAAACCATAAGTAATTATAGTAGCATAAATTAGAATTTTCTCTCCAAAATCAGGACGACTATGCAAATACTTGGTGTAGCTGAGACCTTGGGTCGGCAAAAACCCCAAATCATGCAAATATTAAATAGGAACAGTAGACGATAAGCCCTTAAAAAAAATATTTTATCCAGAAGAAGAAATGAAACTGTTAGGTACAAATCCTAACAAAACAAAAACACTATCTCCAGACAGTTAGAAACCTGGAGTCTCTTCAAACAAAAAGGGTATCATACTCAAAACCCTAAGTCGAGCCTAGAGAAGTATCTCAGCTATCTGAAAGGAAAATGACATAGACCGTGAGACCCAATTCAAATGAGACAAGGACCAAAGACTTCTAAAATACATTTTCCTCATTCTCTAAATTAAATTTACAGTACTCATACCCGCTGAAAGTCGAAGGTTGAACTTTAAGAAGTGACAGCCAGAGTCAGGCCACCTGGGTCTAAACCTGCAAACCATGTCAACACATTTTGATTAGGAAACTAATAATTGAAATAGAGAAAGAAAATACCATAAAACACAGGCCCATATGAAGAATTTCTTACGTAGACAGTCGTAGAGATCCTTCGATCTGTCGAAAAGCTTCTCCGGGGTTCCTTTGACAACACTTACAACCATGGCAGAAAATTGTTGACAAGTGGAGGTAGTTAGATTACGGGGAGGTCATCACAAAGTAACATAGCTTGCGAGGTTAACATATGCAAAGGGGTCGGTTCATACTCACATACTCACAGTGGATCCTTATGCCCGAGAGTTGGAGTCGAACCACTTAACCATGAAAATGCAACAAGAAACCCCTATCTGGACCTGACTAGGGCATAAAGTCGTAAACCGCAACCTCCAACATCCGATGAGCAGCAATAAGGAGAGCCCTTGATGGGGCAGAGTCAACCAAGCAGCAAGGAAGCCAGTTTTCTATCACGAAGAAGTTTCGGAAGGGAGCAGTTGCTCTTCCCTGGGAAGGTGGCCATACCGCATTAAAGTCCACCATAAATTGTAGTACCAGCTTGGAGCAATATAACCATATATTAATAATTGTAATATGTAATGACCATGGACATATGAAATGTCGAAGGTAAGGTTCACTGCCATCAACAAATAAATGAATACGAAAACTTTTGAACCTTTGTGATTTGTACCAAGTATATAAACCCACAAGGTAAGGGTAACTGCCATCAACAAATAAATGAATACGAATACTTTTAAACCTTTGTGATTTGTACGAAGTATATAAACCGACATGCGTAGAAAGATTTCGAACTCAAATCCATTTCGATTAATTCGCTTATGTTGTGACATAATGAAAAGTTTAATTTTGGTATACGTAAAATTAATATTTTTTTTGTTAATGGGTATGTTACAAATTCTCTCGAGCAAGAGTCAAGATGCGAGAAAGAACTAAGAGGATTAACGTTTTGGGGAATTTTGTTCTAGCTAGTTATGTTGCTTGCAGTAATATGAAGTAGTTAGGTTGGTTTTTATGTAAAGTATATGATTTGAGGTTCATATTTCTTTGTCGGTTGGTTGGTCTATATATATTCACCTAATGATAGTGGTCAGAACCACCATGAACTCAGTACAGGTACATATATTTTTCTCTCAAAACTAAAGAAAAAAAAAATGTTGCACACAATCTCAAATGAAGGGAAAGTCACATTTTTACATAATTCTTTACCATCGCAAGAGTTCATTTGAGAAACACCCACGGACATAAGAATGCAGTCATATGCGGTGTGGCGTGTGAGAAATTGTTAGAGCACACAACGCACAACAGAAATAAAATAAGCATACACAGTACACACAACCATAAAAAACACAAAGATTTTAACGTGGTTCACCCAACCAATCTGGGCTACATCCACCAAACAGAGCCTTGACAATCTTATTATTCAACAGGAGATTACAATAACATAATTCCTCACAAACTCTCAGCTCAAATATCCTCTACGGGCTTACATTGTATAGCTGGGAGTAGAAAACTGAATCATAAATTCTCTCACAACAAATATAGGATGCAATAACTCCTCCTCAGGAATAACTGGAGCTAACTGAGCAACATATCCTATTGTTGTCACATACATGAGATCTTTTCCAAAATTAATTAATAGAAAAATCTCAACAATCTCCACCTTGACAACAATTAGCCTATTACCCTATTCCTTTATTATTTTATCTTTTCTGCAAGCCAAGAGAAGCCAGACACCAACGTAGCTTCTCTAACAAAACTGGTTTTGTGAACATGTCTGCACAGTTTTCCTTTGTATGCACTTTTTCAAGAGAGACTCCCCTTTCAATGATAACCTATCTTACAAAATGGTACTTGATAGGTATATGCTTTGATTTACTATGATAGGTCGGATTCTTAGCCAAATGAATTTCACTTTGACTATCACAAAATAACTTGATGTTGTCTTGTAACCTACCAAACTCACCAAACAAACCTTTCAACCAAATCG
>APFE030282250.1:0-16934 GCA_000404065.3 Pinus taeda
AAGAGAGGGGGTGTTTAGGTAAAAAAGAAGAGCACTAGACCCAATCGATACATTTGTAAGTGGTCGATCAAGTTTCTTAATCCGTAAGAAAATAGATTTATCAATATATTTGAATTGAAAATTTAGGCACTTGATTGTGCTTTCAAGGTCTTAAAATACACATTTCCAGTACCCCTTATCCAAAATGTTCTACAACAGCCTTTTGTACCCTAGTGAAATTAGGGAAGAATTTTTCATCCAAAATGTTCTACAACACCCTTTTGTACCCTAGTGAAATTAGGGAAGAATTTTTCTTATGCAAAATTTGTTGCAACAACCTTTTGTACCCTAGTGATTAAGGAAAAAATTGTCTTTAGGTGGTGGATTGGATCATGTTGGATTGATGAAGGAATATTCCTTCCAGTGGAATATGGGTTTGAAATTTTCTAATTTATATCATATTTTTCATCTATTTTCTGTTAAACATAATGCTTCAATTTTTTTGAAGAAATTTAAACAGGACAATTGAAAAAACAATAACACAAATTTTTCAAAACTAAAAAAAAATTAAAAAATACCACTATCTTTGTTTACTATTCATGTAATAGTTGAAAAAAACTTATAGGAATACATGTGTCTACAAAATTTGACATGGAGGAAGAGGAGGTGGAGGAGGCGGTGAAGGAAGAGGTGGAGGTGGAAAAGGATGAGGAGTAGGTGGAGGTGGAGGAGGAGGAGGTAGTGGAGGTGGAGGAGGAGGCAGAGGCCGAGGTGGTGGTGGTGGAGTCGGTGTGTTAAGGTGGAGGTGGAGGAGGAGGAGGAGGAGGAGGAGGAGGAGGAGAAGGATGTGGAGGTGGTGGTGGTGGAGTCGATAGTGTAAAGGTGGAGGTGGAGATGGAGGTCGAGTCGGTAGTGTGAAGGTGGAGGTGGAGGTGGAGGAGGAGGAGGAGGAGGAGAAGGAGGTGGAGGTGGTGGTGGGTGAGTTGGTAGTGTGAAGGTGGAGGTGGAGGTAGACGAGGTGGTGGAGGTGTCGGAGGGAGAGGAAGTGGTGGTGGAGGTGGAGGAGGTAGAGGAGGAGGAGGCAGAGGAGGAGGAGGAGGTTGTCATGGAGGTGGTGTTGGAGGAGGAGAAATATTCAGAAGAGGAGGCATAGGTGGTGGAGGAGGTTGAGGTGTAGGTGGATGATAAGGAGGTGGAGGAGGTGGAGGTGGAGGAGGAGAAATAGTAGTTGATTCTGGAGGTGGAGGCAGTGGAGGAGCAGGAGGTGGAGGTGGTGCTCGAGGAGGTTGTGGGGGATGTGTAGGTGGTGGAGGATGAGGTGGTGGTGGAGGAGGTGGAGGTGGTGGTGGAGGATTGGATGGCAGATGTGTAGGTAGTGGAGGAGGAGAAGGAGGAGAAGGTGGTGGAGATGGAGGTGGTGGAGGAGGAGAATGTGGTGGAGATGGAGTTGGCTAAGGAGGTGGATGTGAAGGAGAGGAGGAGGTGGATTAGGATGAGCAGGATGAGGAGGAGTTGGATATGGAGGAGGAGGTGGAGGTATGCAGGTTAATTTAAAACTCATGTCTTAAATTCAAATATTAAATTGTCACCCTATTCTCCATTGTTGGAAATGAAAGCTACAATCTCATGAATCCAGAACATATAATTTTTGAAGTAGAAATCCTTTGATGATACTTATTTTTTAACATGTTATACTGAGTAATGAAAATTTTTCTTTATCGGCTATATTTTTGAACTCGAATATTGTGGCTTTATATGATTTTGTGTTAATTGATTTTTTTATCATACAGGAAAATAACTTTCATTACATATTTGGCCTTTTAGTCAATCTCATTGCACATTTTCTGTAATTTCAAAAATTTGTGTATTGATCAACAATTATTAGAGTTTTGAATGACGAAGAAACCACAATAGTTACTATAATAGTTACACATCAAGGAGTTGAAAAACTTATAGATGGTGATGAACCACGAAATCCTAAAGATGTTGGTTGATTTGAAGCGAAGTAATTGGATAACTATTTTTCTATTACATAATCAATGCATAAGAAGGAAAAAAACTTGATGTAAAGATTAAATGGGGCATTCACCAATAATTTACAAGATTTTATAAGTAATTGAATGATTCACTAATATTTTACAAGATTTTACAATTGATCTAAAGAACCACCAATATTTTACAACATTTTATATTTTAGTAAAATATTCCCAAAAGATGAGATATACTAGACAAGATGAGATATACTGGACAACGACCTTTGGTTACTAGTAGAAAGGAAAACAAGAAATCACATGAAGATAAGGAACACAAGAATAGAAGAGAAATGATGGAGTAGAGAACCAACAAAGAGTTACTTTATATTATATTCTCTTGAAAAGCCATTCACAAAAGATACAATGATGCACACACACACACACACACACACACACACACACACATATATATGATGTCAAGATAATCACAACAATTTAATTACCAAAACCAATTCAGCCTATCTAACTTAGATTGTCTACTCGACTAGATATTTAATCGACTTTATAATATCAATTCTCGAATTGTTTGGGATGGTCAACTAAGTTGACTAGCCCCTCAAACATCTCCCCTACCCTTAATTCCTTCCTTGTGACAAATAAGGGAATATTTGGAGTCGTACAAAATTTGATACACAATAAATTAAAAAATGTAAATGCTTATTATGAAATAAAAGTTTGTCCATAAGGGTGGTTTGCTAACTAGAAGATCTAGTTTGATGGGCAATGAGAACTTCTAAAATTACATCTGCAATATTTGAAATGTGAATTCGTCTTCTTTTCCCTTCCCTAGGTGGGCTATTGGAACAATCAAATTCAATTTCCTGAGTGTGATGTTGTTGTTCAGAGGAGAGACCGCATCTTAAAAGCTTGGCTCAAGGAAATTGAATTTATGTTGTCAGAAACATGATCAAGATGATTGTGCTATTGCAAGTGTTGGTGTTGAAGTCAATGGAATGTTGTTTGATAAATAGTTCATGCAAGCACTTGAAGATTTTGATCAAATATAGACCATTTTCATACAAAGATACATTCATGGGCTTCAAATTATTTTAAATATCTCAAATATTGTACCTTGTCGGCTAGTGACCTGTACCCTAACAAATGTTGATTAACTATTAATTGATGTTCTAATTGTTTCACTTTATTAGCAATTCCACGAAAATAATCAATAACATTTTCAGCCTCTACTTTTACTCTCTTCCCTTCTCTAAACTACTCTCACTCCTCCTACTATAGTTGGTATTAAGAGTTTTCTCCTGTAAAACCTAATTCTCATGGGTAGGCTTTTCTCGGGGTCGAGGTTGAGTTACTTGTCGGGAGAACAATTCTCAAAATATAAATTATTGAGTTTATATCTGATTTCATGTGGATGATAAATATATTTGGAAAATATTAAAAATATTGGGCTCTATGATATAATGTTCTTTCTAACTCTTCCTTTTCCACGGAAATTCTTCGTGAGCCTTTTGAATTATAGTGGATATATTTTCATTCCCTTGAACTATTAGTTTATCTTGAAATATTTTTATATGGGAAGTTATTTGATCACTCTCGTCGACAAATTGTTGTACAAACTATTGGATTGCACTAAGTGGATCAACAATTCTGCCTAGATTGTGGATATTAAGATTTTCTATTTCCTCGTTCTAACATTCTAACGAAATCTCCCTTTGTTATTGTTGTTTGTGCTAAATCTTGCTACAATCCAACATCCAATTTTGTAAGTATCATTATTAAATGCATCTTTGAGAATCAAATGATTTTATAAGTATTTTTAATCAATATATATTGATAATTAGTTACAAATCCATGTTTTATGATAGTAGAATTTTAAATAGTCATGTTTTTATTTTATGCAATGTATTTGTTTGTTTGTTTGTGTTTGTATGTCTGTAAATTTTTGAACACAAAAAAAAAAATAATTAGACTAACTTTACACAAATAACTTCTATGATGATTTTAAGCATGCATAGTATCCAATTCAAGAATTACACTTAAAATGAATTGAATGCTTGCATAACTTATCTATGTTAAATTTAATAAGAGTTCTCTTATTTTAGTAAATGACGCTGACATCATGAATGACACTGTATTATTTTTTGTAACCACCACTATTCAATGTGTGTATTTTAAAATCACTATAATTTTTAATTAATATATTCTTATAATTAATTACAATTTTATGTTTTATGATATAATTTCAAATGTTTGTGATTATAGTTTATTTTGTGTATATGTTTATGTTTGTGCCTATATAATGGTTTTACCCATAGATAAAGATCATATATAACAATTACACTTTAAATGAGTTGAATTTTAGCATTAACTTATTTTATGTGCAAATTGATATTAAATTTAAAAACATCCCTTTTATTTCTACAAATGATCATAACGTCTATTAATTAACACATATTTCAATAATAAAAATAACTATAATATCACAAATGATTATGATGATAAAATTTTTGCAACCACAATTACTCAATACATTTAAAAACTATACCACAAAACATTTATCACAATTTGCAAGAAATTTTATACTTTAGAAAAGTGATTTCTATTTTTTATTATTATTTTACCTTTTTGTGTAATGATTTTACACATACATAATATCAAACCAACGAGACCAAAAATTTGAATCTTGTATTTTAACTCACTTATGTTCATTCAATTTGTTTACAAATATTTTAGTCAAAATATATTTCAAAAATACAAATGTGGAGTTGAAATTTTATCCTTTGACTTATATTTTTGTTTAACTTAATAAATTACTTTTCAAAGAAAACGTATAGTCCATTTTAAAAATATACAACTATCTTTCTTAAACATGCTAAAGATGTATTTTTCAAGGTTCTTCTGTTGCCTCTAATTACAAAAGTGAATTTTAATAAGCCTTGGTAAATTTTTATTAGGAACTTTTTAATTGAATATGCCCCTACAAGTCAGGGTGGGTCAAATTATGTGTCCTAGATGTGGCAGATGACATGTAAATATTTACTTTTGTAATATAAAAGAAAATTTGGTTAATTGTGTTCTCATTATTGAAAATTTATGAAAGGATTACATATGAGATTAGACTCCTAATTCACAAAGGCACGACAAAAAAAAGGTTCTCCTTTTTGCTAGAGTTGAATCGTTGGTTTTGTAGATGACCAAGAAAACACCTGACCCGAAATAAAAATGTCATGAGTGGAACTCACTTAAAAGGATTTATGGAGATAAAACATGTTGGATAAAATATAAAGGGATATTGGGAAGAATGATTATTCTCATACCCCAAAAGTAGCAAGATGCTAAGGGTCAAGGAAATGTAAATTGCAAGAGGAATACTATTTGTTCTCCTGGGAAGTACGAGTCAGAGATTTTGGGGAACTACTTGGAAACATAGTTCTTTGTTGGGAGGAATTAAATAGCCTTTAATTTATTTCTAACATGAAAATATTAGATAAGTATATTCTATTCTAGTTGGATTTTTCAACAAAAAAATAATACACTTGAATGTGTGCAAATATGCAAAAGGATATTATATAATAAATTAAAGAAGCTTCTTTGGATGGATAAATATATAAACACTCAGAGTAACCCTGATTCACTTGTAAAAATATAGTTTGTTGTAAGCTATTATAGAAAATAACTATTGTAGGTAAGAAAAATAAATTAATACATAGTTTAACTTGTAGAAAAATAAATGTATACCTAGTTTATATTGCTATTGACCAAAGGACTGGAATCATACCAATTGGCCATGGAAAAAGAAGTCTTGGGTAAATTAATACTAGGGCCTAAAGGAAAGCCTTTGTAAACTACCATAACAAGGGTTCAACGCACCTCTTGCCTAATTTGGGTATAATAAGGATTCAACAAAATTTTGATAATAAAAACATAGAGTCACATGTGGTTTAAAATATGTTGGATGTTATAGCCTCGTTGATTCCAGAACATGAATGTAAAAAATTTTGACAAATAAAATGGGCAATAAAAAAATTATTTATTTACTATCAAAACTAACAGTTTATATTGCTATAGGCGAAAGGACTTGAATCATACCAATTGGCCATGGAAAAAACAGTCTTGGGTAAATTAATACTAGGGCCTAAAGGAAAGCCTTTGCAAACTCCCATAACAAGGGTTCAACACACCTCTTGCCTAATGTGTGTATAATAAAGGTTCAACAAAATTTTGATAGTAAAAAAATAGAGTCACATATGGTGTAAAATATGTTGGATGTTATAGCCTCGTTGGTTCGAGAACATCAAAGTAAAAAATTTTGACAAATAAAATGGGCAATAAAAAAATTATAAATTTACTATCAAAACTAACTTAACTGTAATAATAAAAAAAGTATTCATTTACTATCAAAACTAATTTAAGCGTAATAAAAAAATGTTTTCATTTACTATTAAAACTAATTTAATGGCTAATAATAGCAGTACAAGTTTGAAGTTAGAGGAATCTCAAATGCAAGAATTCTCCTTTCTTGAAAATTATAAGACTTTTGGGTGCATAAATAAAAAAATAGATTTTATTTACTATAAATATACAAAAATAATAGCGAATATTTTTTTATATCAAATAATTAATTTATTGATTATTTTAAGTCACTGTTAATTTGTGTTGTGATAGTTTTTCTATATATTAATCAATAAAGAAAACACTATCAAATGTATTATTTTAAATTGTTGTTTGAATTTAATTTCTTTTAGAAGGGTCATATTAAATTTTAAGTTATTTGTTTAGCCTCACAATATGCTTATTCATGACAATATATTAGACAAAATTTTCAATAAATAAGATAAATGGAAAAGTAGTTCTACTATTAAAAGCCAGTAAAATATTTATGGATTTTTAACTGTAATATGCTAAGTCAGTCTATATACTCAATTTATTTTTGTCAATTTGACTTCAGTAAGAAGGCATAAATTCAAGGAAACATCATAAAATTTGTTAATACATTCTTTTATGGCAATATTTTATGTGGTGATGGAATGCAAAGCTCTTTCCTGGAAACTACAAACTTTTACTTTTAGCCTTGATTGATATTTAAAATAGTGAAGTATTTAAATCATGTCTTTCATATTGTTTAAAAAAAAATTGTGAACTATAATTGTTTCAATTGATGGGTTTAAAATTTGTGAAAAACCTTATATTAATTCAAATTAGTAAAAAACCTTAGATACCAACACGCTTTGTTGAAAACATAGGGTTCGAAGTAAGATAATTAAGAAATAAGAAAAAAACATATAAATTTAAATAATTTAATAAATGTCTTACAAAATAAAGATAACTTATCAATTAAGTATTTACTAAGGATCCCCCGGATGCGGGTGCTAGATGGGAATAAAGGGTTGGGGGCAGGTTGCCCACTGGGCAAGTGGCAGCCCAAACTCGCCACGACGCTCGAGCATTTAAACCGCCGGATGGTAAAAACTTCGCGATCCTTCCTCCATCGCATGCAAATCATTAAGTCACCTCCTCCTCGCATCAAGTTAGCTCCTCTGCATCTCGGGAAATTCATTGCAGACGCTGGCTTGCACATGGCTCGCCGCCGGTTTCAGCCTTATAATCTAGGCGTTCGAGGCAAGGTAATGAATTGCATTTGGTTCATTTGGTTTCACTATGCATCTGTGTTGTGGCAGGTCTCCATTGTTGGAAGCATAGATGTAAATCCCCTGCCCCCTATTCTTCCCTTTCCGCTCAGTGAGCTCCATCATCTACACAGTGGGGCTGCGTTCTTGCCTAAGCTCGACGCATCTCCTGGCTCTCCAAGCAATTCCTGGTCTGCATGCTGGGTTTTGCCTCCGTTTCATTTTAGCCCGCTCAAGCTTCCTTGAGCGCCCCAGATTGTCTTTCACTATGTTCCGTGGCCCTCTGTAGCTCCCGCGTCATCCAGTTCTGTTAGCCCTCTGTTCGCTCATCTCCCCACCCTTCCGTGTCGCTCCCGCCACCTCCGCTCCCTTCCCTTTCCGCAATGCCGAAGGAGCGATTATGTGCCAGTTGCAGACGAGGTGGGACGCGGGGTGGGAGAGGCCGAGCCTCTGTCCCTCGTTCTACAGATTCCCTATCAGACGACGCCAATAGCGCTCGTCGCAGAAGAGGAAAAAGACCTGGGACTGCCCAATCCCGGTCCTGCCATCATAGCTTTCACCCCTCTTCCCGCTTTAGTTTTCCTTGTCTCTTGGACTCAGACACATTCTATGTGTCCATCAAGATTGAAAAATGTGATCACGAGGCTCACGGCCCAGCTGCAGAAGACCTCAGGCCTCCAGCTCCGCCTCTGGACTAGCCTCCCTCGCCACCTGCACTTCAACTTCCCGCTCCTGAACCAGAGAAGCACCAGGCAGCAAAAGCTTCAACGGATCCAGTGGCTGGCCCAAGTGCACCAGCAGAGGATGACGCGCCTCATACCGACTCAAGCGAGCCAGATCCATACACCTGCTGGGTGGTGGAAGAAATACCTTCAACCTCTGTGGACGACTGAACAACATCACTGGATTTCTGGTCTTCAAGGTTGGCTTTGTCTTTTGTGGTTCAATCGGGTAATCAAATGCCCCTGCTTCTTCTTCCAAGCTCTTTTGCTATGTAAGGTTGATGCGCTAGACATGGCTGCACAACCTCTGGTCTCTCTCTCTGCTTTCACCTACAATGTCAATGGCGGCTACTAAGGTTCAGGTCTTCTCTATCGTGTCAGTCAGGTGTTATGCGTCTTGGCTATATATCTGTATGTCGGAATATAGTTGGATTTCTATACTCTGTCTTCTCTCTGTTAGTTTTTGCAAATGTAGGCAAGTCATGGTAAACACTAATGTAAAATCCATCTTTGCAGAATGGTGCAGTCAGAGGTTCGCCTCATTGTAATTTTGTTTTTTGTACCATAATAGAATTAGTCTACTTTACAAAAAAAAAAAAGTATTTACTATGGATATAAGATTTTATTTTTTGTTTTTACCTAGTATTCTGTATGTCTCTATGTGTGGGGCCTCCTCATGGAGATGGATTCCATAGATTATATTATACTAATGACCCATATGATAGGATGCAAATTTTGTCTACTTTTGATTGTCATGTTGGTTTCTCATTGAGGGTCTCTTAGGTATGCACATCCTTTCCCTTATCATAGGATGGTGTCTTAAAGGAATTCATGAGGAATTTATATGTATAAATAGTGGCATGGTGACAATGAAGATTCTAGTTGTGTACACAAAGATTTCACTTGCTTCCTGTGGAATTGCACTGCAAACATTTATCTTTCTTTTTTAGAAAATGTCATCACTATAGTTCTGCAAGTTGGCTAAACTTACTTCAAATGGATGCTTTCTGGAAGTAGTAACTCAACAATCGACCTACTAATATTATTGTAGAACATTTGAATACACTTATTTGCTGGAACTTGGAAAAGAATGAGAAAACAGGTAATTAGATACCATAATTAGTTATCCAAACATGAGGTCGCTTGATATCTGAGATTGATAACTGGAGAGTACTCGGAGATTAGTCCAAACTGCCAATGACAGGCTCATTGTATGAAATACCCCATGTAAAATTGTCGTTAGATAATATCTTAAATAGAAAATGAGAATACCATAAAATGTTCAAGATATTATTTTAAGACTGCTTTCAACAATGAAAAAGACACAAATGATATACTACAGTGAAATGTCCATTATGGAGCTTCTTGCTTACGTCTTGGCTCTAGTTTCTTCCATATCCTTGCATCAATTCAAGCTAAACAAATAATTTTTAAAATAGCCTTCGAGACAAATGAGAGGTGGTGAGCTTCTTGCTTACGTCTTGGCTCTAGTTTCTTCCATATCCTTGCATCAATTCAAACTAAAGAAATAATTTTTAAAATAGCCTCCGAGACAAATGAGAGGTGGTATACTGCAACTTTAAGATTTTGAATTTAAATTTAAAACTCAAAAAAACTGTCCCATCACATTTAATAATTAAACTACCTTATCAAAGCACCATATCACTTAATCAACCATTTGAAAACTATAGTGGTGATCCTAACAAATATTACTTCAAAATAAGGGGTTGACAGAAAATGGATGAACAAAGCAAGGGAGGAAGAGGATACTGGAAAAGTTTCAAGATTATCAATATCATACATGCATACATCCAGATAACATAATTTTAAGGACTCTTCATCCTGGTGGATAATTCTCATCGTTCTCCCACTGGTCATCGTTAAATAATGGATACATTGAAATGATAGATTTTGGAATCAATTCAAGAAAAACTATGACCTCAATAACTCTATCCAATAGGAACTGTAACCCATACTAACTATAACCAATGAGAACTATTACCACAGTTACTCTAGACGACAGGAAATCTGATCAATGAATGAATATGATGATTATAGGTCATTGGTCATAATAGTTATCTAATCAATAAATGTCTTATAACTATGACTAATAAACAATGATTATAGTTATTGTGAGTCAATGTTCCTAGCTAACAAAGGAATTATTCCCTAGAACTATGACTGAAAAAAGGTCCTAGTTTAATTTCATAGTTAAGGCTCCCACATCATAATTCTTGTGGTCATGATTCTTGTAAAATGAATTAAAAGTTCCTAATTTACAAGGGAATGGTGAACAACAAAGGAATGATTCCTAAGGTCATAGTTCATGAGGATCAAACATCTCGAGGTCATAGTTATTATGTGCCATAGCTCGTAAGGGTTAAAGTTCTCAAGTTCATAGTTCTTGTATGTTATAGTTACTATGGTCATATTTATCATGGGTTTTATTTTCCATTGGTTAGAGATTCCAATGATAAGAAAGCTCATAAAATTTCTTCAATTGGAGTTGATCAAGTTCTTACTTGAAAATGAGAGACAAAGGAATATATAAATAGAGGGGGAGAGAGAGAGAGAGAGAGAGAGAGAATAGAAATTGTGTAAATAGAAATAGAGAGATAGACAATGTTTGGAATAAATTATTCATAGTGGTATAAATGAAAATTACATCCATACGATTCTGTTCCATCAAATTCTACAATACTAAGGTTTTCAAATTGCATAAAAGAAGGGTTTTCAAATTGCACAAAATTAAGGTCTTCAAATTTCACTTCAATATACATTGACAAACATTGCCAATCTGTTAAGCAAGGTAAATATGGGTTGTTTACTTACATTGCCTAATTATGCACTCAGATTTGAAATCACTATATTGGAGTTTCCACACTCCACATTGATATGTTTTTGAAATTCCACAAATCTATGGTTGTCATAATGCAATTAGTTAAGGTTTTCAAATTGCCTAATGATATCTCCTAATAATGCATACACTTTTGAGCCATGCTAAGAAGGTAGCCTAGTTTGGGCCTTACAGAACCTAGACAACTAGGACCATGTGTGCATTGATAAGGACATGCACATGTTCTTGTGGGCATGTTTTCCTCATGATAGCCCCATTTTCACTTCTGGGGTCATCATTCTTGTGCAAGTTCCCTTAGTTTATTCTCACTAGATTTTTCAATTATGTTAGGTGTTTTCTCATTAGTCTACATAGTTTATTTCTTTTTCCACATATGAAGTCACTACCACACATATTTGATTCCAAAACCACTTGCCACGTGCTTATTTAGAATATACAAGTAGAGTGATAAGTTATTTCATCATTTCTATTCCCTAATTACAAAAGCCTCCATCATGTTCTGGATGATTTCTTACACTTGTTTGAGAAACATTCACATATTCAACTTTATGTATTCATTTATTACTCTTTTATGTTCACATCATCATTCTAGATTGATCATGGTTTTGAGGGGTACAATAGGTTGTCATCATTCATTTATTAAAACCCCAATATATTTATACTTATTTTTCTATCTTCTCATAGGTTTTGTATTCTTTGAGGGGTAAGTTTCTTTCAATTTTTGACTTCATTCATATGTAATTTAGGGAATTGTGATACTATTTCTCATCTATAATTTCTCTTGATTCATAATGAATTATTATATTGTTCATTATCTATCTTAATGCTTTGAGAGTCGAAGAATTACATGAATGAGCTTGTAGGGTCTTTTTAATCAATGGGTCTGAGTTTGGAAAATTTGGGGATGAAATCTTCTAGAGATATTTTGAGGCATTAAACAAATTTTTTTGGGTAAAAAAATTATCGCTTGTGCGAGACCATCCAGTAGTAGAAGTTTGTATGCAAAATTTATGCCTCTTACAAGTTGACCTACCATATTGACTACCATGGTACAAGTCGATGTCACATTAATGCTTGTTACTCATGCATATTGTGCTAGCCATGTATGGAATTTCAAAAATACTTTAGAATGTCCAAAATTGTAACTTTAATTCAGGTTGAGGGAGACAATCCTTTCACATAGGTAGATATTATTTTACGTTACATTCTAGGCCACTAGGAGGAGTAGGGGTTCCATTTCATGCTATTATATTTTCTACCATAATTGAGCAAAGGAATTAGGAGTGGGATGTTCGAGAGAAAAGAAAGGGGATTAAGATTTTGTAGAAACTTTACAAGGCATAGGTCTTAGGAAACTCTATAGAGAGTATCTCTTTCTTTGTATCTACACATTTTTATGCTAGAGAGTAGAGATCAAAGAAACCTCACCTTCTAGTTAGGTTTCTCCCATAACGGCTTCCCAAGGAAAAAAATGTGCCTAATTTGGTTAGTGTATGTATGTATTTTCAGTTTATATTTCATGCATATCAACTAATTTATATTTATGCATAGAAACAAACAATAAATAATACGAGATCTAAAACAAATTAAAATTCACATTAAAAAGTTCAATATTTTATCAAATATATTATGATGAATTCTTCCAATGGAATAACCATGAAAGTTTACTGATCATCTTCACATCTTGCATGAACCACTAGTACCTTCTTTACTACCATATGTTACCATGACCAATTTAACATATTATGTGATTTTATGTTACTTTATATTTGACATTCTCTTCTTAATGTCCATGGTTAGGCTTTTATTTCCATTATTCCCATCTTCAAAATGCAACATCCGCAAAGAAAGACAATCCAATAACCATTAATTAGAAGGCTAAACAATTATCTTGAATTCATTTTGTATTTGAACCCATCATTCATATCAACTGGAATTGCATTTTCAAACTATGCCATGATCACTAGGTTGTTACATTCATTAATAGTATAAAAATATTTTATTACGAGTATAAAAGACAATCAGTACATAAAATAATTATTAAATTTTTTTCCAACACATTACAACTATTTATTGGTGGCATCTATATTCTGTTGCCCTTGTAACACTAAATAAGGTTCCAAATTCCTTTATCCTCCCTTAATTGACTATATAAACCTCATTATACCTAAAATGTAATAATAAACCTTTATATTCACGTAAAGTTACTCATATTCATGAAGTCATATAACTTCAATTTACTTTTATTTTTTGAATGGTTATGCACATTTATTAATTACCAAATTATCCTCTTTATAACTTAGTCCACAATAGTAAAATTATTATTTATACAAAAGTATAAATCACAGTAAAAATAAATGTAAAAGTATTTCCCAAAAATTTCATATGAAAATATTAACTTATATATTAATTTCTTACATGTTTTACCTTTTTGAACTTGTTATAGAATATTTGAATTCATCAAACTTGTGGAATGTGCAATTCCGTAACTTTAAAATATTTTTTTTAAACTATTGCACTAAATCATACCCTTAACAAATATCACATAAAGACATTACAAATTAAATAAAAATAGAAATAAAATAAATCTCATACAAAAATACATTAGTTATAAGTAATTTTGTTTCCTCTTTTAATTTTGTTTCAAAATTTTATTTAATCACTAGATATGTAGGAGTTAGATGTTAGATGTTAGATGTTAGACATATTAAATTTTGTTATATAGTAAGTTTGTTTTTATTAATAAAATTATGAATATTTTTTTAGATAAACCATATTAAATCCATGTTAATCCCGGTCTATAAAGCATCGAGGGGGATCAAATCTCTGGAGGTGCAAACCTTTTTTTTACTGCAAAACTTGAGTAAGGGTTCTCACCTCGAGATATTTGATCCATATTGGCCCTTTATAGATCCAAGGTTAAGATGGATCGAGGTTAATTGTTACGCAGTAATTTGTCACCGTTGGTCACGGTCCTTGTTACCCCCGCTGTCACACATTGGAGGACACATTTACGGACCTGTGACCAGTGACACAACTTGAAAACACTTGCATTGAGGTCTCCTAAGTATGAACTTCAATATCCCTGAAGACACCCTTTGAAGATTAACCTTGGAAAATGCCCTTTTTTCATTAGCGCGGGTCCACAGTGTATAACCCGCGCCAATGGCTCAGTTCCTACAAAGAGGGCGCGCCCACAGACACGCTGTCACAGAACAAAGCCCGTGCCACACAAAATTAGTCATGATTTTTGGCCAACGCACACTGAAGTGTTTTTTCCTCCATTACTCATGCAGTTCCCTGAGGAAAAATCCCATGGATACGATCGAGTGTCATCTTTTTCATCTATGAAAACTCAGTCCAAGGCTATTCTGGGACAATGCCAAATCTTCGGTAGGTGTCCGGATACGATGAATACTTCTACCTCTTCCATCCATAAATGCCTGTCACCTCACATTGAACAGGCTAGTGCTAATGATAGTGTCAGAGTGTCGAAGATTATGCTAAATTGATAGTAAGAGTTGAAAGAGAGGTTATGCTGCCGGATTGTTGAGAGAGGAAGTGACTTTGCAAGACATGTTAGACTGCTGACCCAGTTGGAGGAGATTTGCAGCGCCAAGCCTTCATTTGTTGTAATTCTTCTCTTTTTCTATTGAATGATAAGCGACTATTATTATGGTTCCACTCACATGTTCTTCTGGTAATATTTGAGTTATATCCTGCTTGAATGATATATAATTGTATGATATTGGATTTTACGCTTGTTTTGGGTTGTTCTTCATTTGTGCAGGTGTCCATGCGTGGAGCGCAAGGATAGTGACCGGCCAAAGCTAAAGGACAGGAGCGACACTTCTCCCACAACAAATAGCATTGGATCTCAGGTTGGTCTTTCTGATCGACTTTTAAATTGTGCAATTAGGAACTTGCATGCAGCGTGTATGATTGTTGCTAGACCCCTGTGGGGCTAGTGGGATCGCCTCTGTCCGCAGAGGGCATTTACCTCCACAAAAATTTGGTGACTCCACTGGGGAAGTCTATTGTTGTTTGTGTTTATATTGTCTGATTTGTAAGTTGTGGACGGAGTCTGAAGAGCGGCCAGGCAGCCTTCAAAACACTTCTGCTATGCGGAAGTGAAGTAGATCAATGCCACTTCAGTCGATCTCCGGGTTGATTTACAAACTGGACAATATCAATCTTGCTTCGCATGTCGTTTTTCTCTCATTTATTTGTCTGAATAATTTCGTTGATTGGAGTTCTTGCTATCTTTCACTCACTGGCTCTGTCTGGCTTTTAAAAGCCAAGCCTCAGACCACCCGTTCTGTCTTTTTGCCTGGCGAATTCCCACCAGCGCAGTTTTTCTTTGAACAGTCGCGCTACTGGGCACGAGCTGCTTTCAGACAACTCGCGCTACACTTTGTTTAGCGCGAGTTGCAGACTTACAGTCGCGCCGCATTGGTCAAGTTTTTTAATAAGCCTGTTTGTCAGTCTCTAATGCTTGGGTCTGGTTTTTCTGCTCTTTATATGCCTTCTGGGAGTCTGTTAGATTGATAATTGGCTGCTGGTGTCTCGTCCTTCGGTTGTTTGCCATTGTCTACCGATTTTACATCTTGGTTTTTGTGTTATCGAACCTCCCGTTGGATTGATGATTTATATATCCGGTTCTTTTGTCGATTGATTTCTATATTCTCCTGGTGGTTATATGAGTTTTTTTTACACTTCATATTGCAAATATCTCACTTTTAGCTCACTTATTTTCCCTGATTTCGTGGTAACTTAGCTTACATAGTTACATGAAAATCTTGTCTTTTCTTTGCTTTGTTGGGTTGTTATTTTTATTTCAAAACTGGCTATAGATTCTTTAGAAGCAATTATCTGATAGTGAATACCTCTTGAAACGCTTTAAGTGCATTATCATATTTTTTTTTTTTTTTTTTAAAGAAAAGAAAAAGATTTTTTTTGTTTTCATCAATTAGGCATGTTATGTTAGTTCTTGCTTTTAAAAGAAGAAAAAGAGAACAGGTTTTTCCTTTCTTGTTGATTAGCGGCATTAGAAATTTTGAACATCATTTTGTTCGCATGAACCTCTTAACTCTTCTGTAGCTAGATTTCATCCAAACAAAACGAATAGAGTTGTTGCATGTAGTGGCATTTAGGACATTTCAAGAGATTACATTCGCTAAGGCCAGAAACTGAAACTTAATTGAAGATCAACAATAAAATTGATTCAATGAACCTAACAACGCACTGGAATTTAACGCTCACATTCTAGAGGTCTAGGCTAGAGATGTGTTCCGACATTGTTAAGCCTGGTGGTTTATCGTCGAGTGGTTGGGTGATTCCTCCATGGTGAAACGATAGGTGCTAGTACGGACTGTGCTCCCACGTACCGTCGAGTATAAATTGGGAGACCCCTATAGGCTTGCAACCTTTGATCCATAGGAAGCCGAGTCTACCGCCCTACAAGCCGTAATGCACTGAACACAGCATTCGGGAAGATTGACTGCAGTACGGGAAGTCCTTGGTGATCTTCTGATCGCTAAGGTGTATAAGCAGTTTTACGGATTGTTTGGCAAACACTTTTACCTAGATTTCCAGAGTAGTCAGCTTTTGATCCTTTTTAGACTGTCTAACAAAAAAGGTGTAAGTGAGCAGCTTGTCACTTCGTGCTCATTAAACAATCGAAAGAGACTAGAGTCAGCTTTTCGTCCTTTTCTCGACTCTTTAAAGATGAAAAGGTCAAGTCAAGTGTCATAATAAT
>APFE030282252.1:0-24448 GCA_000404065.3 Pinus taeda
ATTGGAAGGTTACTTTGGTGATCTTGACACCAATGCAAGGCCGTCTTCATGCATTCCCCATAAATTGATTCTCAGCTTTAAATTTTATCTTCGAGACTCAAGTTGCAAATATACAAAGGCTATGGAAAGACGAAGACTTTTGAAAGAGAGAAACAACGAGCTACTTCAGGACGACACCAAATCTCTTATTAAAACAATCAATTAAACACAAATCGGCTCCTTTTTAGATTGTTTCAGGTCGGCTCCTGTACAGACGTATCCCTTCAAATAAATTTACACATGTCTACTCAGGTCAGCCTTAGTTAAGAGCTTCTCCAATCACTATATATATACCCAACTCTTGGGCAACTGAGGCAGAACAATGTGAATGATCTGAGGAAGAAAATGAAGGAACAGAAGAATTTCGATCAAGGAAGTAGCAGAGCAAGTGCAAGCCTAAGGAAAAAGATTAATAGATCTTGGAGCATCTCTTTGGAGCATAATTCGGCCACCTCGCAGAACTGTCTTTGTCTTCTCTTGTTTGCAAAAAAGTTCAGATCTTGACCTAAGAAAAGGAGGGAAATTCGGCCTGTAAAAGAGACAAGAACTTAGCCTGTAGTAGGCCCTGCAACTTGGCCCGTAGGCCCCTGCAACTCTGCCCCTGTAACAAAACTCAGGCCTGTAAAATTTGAGCCCTTCTCTGTGGTTCCTCAGAACTGTGAAAAGGACTATTTCAGCCCTGCTATTCGGCCACTCTTAAGGACAGACTTTGAGACGAACGAACTCTGTTTTGACCTACCATTGACTCAAACTTCAGGCTTTCTTTGAAGTTTGAAGACATTCTAGTGCAGATCTTGGAAATTTTTAGAGCAGCACTTGGAACAGTCTTGTTGAAGTAATTTTGAAGTCATATTGGAGCAGACTTGAAGACATTCTTAAACAGACCTTGTAGCCTTTCTTGGAGCTGATTTTGGACCAGCCTTTTTGAAGCAATCCTGTATCGGACTTGGAAACCTATTGAAGTGGACTTGAAGATGACTTTAAAACTGAATTAGAAACTTCCTTGTAGCAGAATTGAAGCAGTCCTTTGATAATTTGTAGCAGACTTTTACATGTATTTGTGATAGACCCTTTGATGGTGTGAAAACAGAACAATCCGAAGCAAAACTTGGGATATGATTTGTAGCAGATCTTGGAGATTTTGAAGCAGACCTCGGAGAATTTTGAAGCAGACTTTTGGATCAGACTTTGAAGAATCCTTGAAGCACAAGAAGCATCTTTGGAGCAGACTTTGAAGAATCTTTTGGAGAAAAATTGAAGCAACTTGGATGACATATTGAAGCAGTGTTTTGGTAAATTTTTAAAGTATATTGGAAGTGTTTGTTTCAACGTTGCACGAAGCAGGGACGTTTTTTGGAAGCGGGGACACGCAAGCGTCATTTCCCAAAAATCTAGGAAGCAAAGCGTTTCGGAAGCATCTACTATATATATATATTATATATATATATATATATATATTATGTTTTTTTGCATTTATATTAAAAAAATATCCTAAATACCAAATTAGTTGTAGAAGACAAGAAAACATGCATATTTTTACATAAATCAAGATAGATATTGCATCCATTGTACATCAATGATTAATTATTCCAGCATCAACCATCTACAATCTAGATTCCTCTTCCCTTGTCTAGTCTTTGCCTCTACTTCAATTCTATAGGGATTTTAGTCAACATTGCCTAATTTTGATCAAACATGAGCTTAATCCAAGACAATAATATGGTAGAGAAAGCTTAACATGCCTGACCAATGATTTGCACTTGAGTGAAGGGTACATAATTGCTAAGGCCATGACAAAGGAGTTAAACAATCAATAACTCCAACATTGGGGTACATATAGGGCTTGGTGCTCTTGATTAAATGTCCATCACTTGCTCTCATACATGATATAATCCAATGAAATGCCACAATCACATTGATCCTGAAAACTATAAAGTCTGCTGAATTTTGAATGGGATATGAAATTCTATTTTCTCCATATAAAGTCTGATAAGGTTGGAACCACTCTCAAACATCCTGAGTCATTTCATGGTAATGTTAAAAAATTAAGTAAAGGGACGGAAATGAAAGATAAAGGAGAATGTCACTTTTACCATTAGGGAGTGTTGTCGCACAAAGTGTCTAGGCACCACGACAACCCTCAATAAGGGTTGTCACTCTTAATCCTTACTCACTCCGTTTAGACTTCTCTCCTAAACAAGTCAAGGGGGTAATCCCTAAGGTAAATGGATGAGGATAGCCTGTGGAATACGGGCTCTAGGAGATTTTGAAGATGAACAACTTGATGAATTTAGGGTAAGTCTCGATCAATTGAGATAGATAGACACGATCACAAGATGAAAATGACTACATACCAGTGCCTTTAATTTGAATTAACCATAGGCTAAATAATAACAAGTCATTCAGAGAAAAGTTATAGATGTGGCAAAGTGACGATCATGAAAAATTAATTTTAAAAATGCCCAAAACTTTAACATGCAAGAGATTTTAGATTTAAAATGATTTTTGTTAGGAATTCAGATCTAGAACATTTAACTTTCTCCTATAGCCAATAAAATCTAAAAACAAAGACAAAATTAAAATCAAAATGAGATGAAACCTAAAACAAGAATCGAAAATCAAACTAAATCAAAACAAATTAAAATCATAAAATGAAAAATAAGTTAAATCTAATCTAACCCTATCTAACCAGCTACTACACAACAAAAGATCAAAAAAGAAATCGAAAGTCGAAAATTATGAATGCAGGTTTGGCAGCAGGAGTGAAAGAAGCTAGATGGCAGCGGGTTAGGAATGAGGAGTGATGACGTATGGGAGAAGGAGACAGCAGAAAGTAGCAAGCATGGCTGTGGAGGGTAGGAAGCAAGGTCCGACGACAGGGAGAGGTTGCGAAGGGAGAGCACACAGCAGATCAGGCAATAGAAGATTCGAAAAGCAGGGTGTAGGTTGAGGGAAAGGAGGGCCGCAAAGAATACTATGACAGCAGACAACAAATTTTGTTTGTCCTTGCAGGTTGACGATGAAAGGAGATCACGCGGAGAGTTGCAAACCAACGGCAAGATAGACGCAGTTTGAGAGGCTTCCAAGGGTTACGAATGCAGGTAGAGGGCAGCGAGGAGAAGAAAAAGACTGCAAGAGAGAGGAGGCTGATGTGCAGCAAGGGTTTGAAGGAAGAAAACGCAAGTGCAGCAGTGGGGAGAGGAGCAAGGTTGGAAAGGTTGTGGAGGGATGGATAGACGCAAAGATGGGACTGCGAGGGAGATGGTGAGGTATGCTGGCAGTGGATTTAATGGATGGACGCGGATTTGGAGTTGTAGTTGTGGGCTAAGGCAGGGAAAATTTCGAAATCTTCCAAAGAATAGAAAAGACGTAGCACGGATAAACCCAAGGCACAAAACAAATCCGAAAATTTTCTAACCCAGAAAAGCGAAAACGATTTTGAAACACTCAGGAAGACAACCCAAACTCAAGACAAACCCAGAAAAACGAATTTCACACTTTCTTTAGAGTAGTCAATGAAACCCTCGTAGAATTATTTACAGATTTAAAATATTTTAAAAACCTTGGGCTGCAAAAACAATGCCCCTGCAAAAGCTGGTTTTGAGGCCAGATCTTACCATCCAGGGCCTAGATCTGGCTTTAAATCAAACTTCACTTTCAGATCTACAACCTGTATCTAAAAATGAAAACACTCAAAACCCTGATATACAAAAAATAAATAAAACCCCAAAAACCCTAGTCAGAAAAATCAAAAATTTATAGATCTATGTACAGAAATAGCAGATCTGGCAAGTGTGCGTCCAACTCCGCTCCCAGATTTGATAATCTAAGGCTCTTAACAGCCAGATTTGTTAAACAAACATGGGCAGCAAGAACAATATGAAAGATAATCAGGAGAGTACAATTTTTATTAACAAGAGATATACATTTATAGTACAATATGTGACCGTTGGTTTTCACATCCCAAGGTCTCTTGGACTCCTTTTGTCCATTCAGCTTCCACACTAACCCATTGAAGATTAGGTGTCCAACATTCCCCCCCTTAAGGGTTATGTATGAGTCCAAGAAGAGAGCTATAATACAAAATGTGCAAAAAATGCATGGCAGCACTAGGCTGAATGTGCTCTTTGAAATGTTGGTATAAAGGGCGGTGGTTTAAGGATGACCACCAACACTGGAACGCTTAGTGCAGTTCCCAGAACTCTTCCAAAACTGTCAAGACGCTAAAGTCTTCTGCTAGAGGAAGTGCTCTTATTGGTTTGAAGAGGGAAACCTTCAACCAATAGAGGGAGGTCTCACCCCACATAAAAGGGAGAACTTCAACCTGTGATGGTTTAAGGATGACCAACAACTCTGGAATGCTTAATGCAATTCCTGGAACTCTTCCAAAACTGGCAAGAAGTTGGAGTCTTCTGCTAGAGGAAGTGTTCTCAATTTTGTTCCTAGAATTCTTCCAAAACTGGGAAGAAGCTGAAGTCTTCTGCTAGAGGAAGTGTCCCAGATTGCCAACTGAAGGCATGTTCAGTGGCATCTTTGTCTCTGGCTACAACTCTGAATCTGGTGTGACAGGTTGTGGCTCAGGCTCGCTTGATGTGATTTTGAAGCTTGTAAATGACCATCATTTCCCCCCCTGTCAGATACAAGGTGAGATGATGGAGAAAACTCAACTGTAAGACTGCTCAATACTCTGGAACAAGTTCTGACATGTGTTTGGAATATCTTCTTGGCTGTTGATGCCCATTGCCAAGAAGCGATCCATCCAAGATGAATCTTTGTTCTTGCAGGACGTTTATTTCTGAAGCATCTGTTTGAAGAATGGGTGGTTTTATGACAGTGCTTACATGGATGAAGATCAAAACAATGATCTTTCAAATGGCCAACTCGGTCACAGTGTTGGCATTTCACAATCTGTTGTTGTTGTTGTTGCTGTGGAAGAGGAGTAGAATCTGGAGCAGCTAGAGGTGAACTGTCATGAGGAGCAGGTGAACTGTCATGAATGAATCAGCACTCTGAAACTGAATGGGCTTGGCGTAGTCTGGAATATGAAAGGACAAGTCCTTGTCATATCCAAGACCAGTTTTGTGCTTGTTGTGGACAAGTTGTTCCCAAGGTCTGATGATGGGCTTGGAAAGTGCAGACTGAGTTTCTACATTTGCATGCAAATCTGTTGTTGTATTAGGTATTGAATTTGCAACATTAATGTCTTGCTGTTTATGGGAGTCTGTTTCAATTTTCTGAACAGAAACAGGTTCAGAATGATGACTCCACTGCTGTAATTCTTCTTGCTAGAATTGAGATTCAAGTTGTAAAAAATCAATCTTTTCATGTACATCTTGTAAACAACTATGAATATCAGTGAGAAAACCTTTGTTTATTTTGACTGTATTATCTATAGTAGAGAGTATTAGATTGTCCAGTAACTCTAATATTTCATCAATTAGAACCATTTTTCTTCAGCAAAATTTTACTCCCTTTTGCGAAATGACTTTCTTGTCCAACAAATATCTTTGCCCAAATATGCTCCTTATAGAGCTTTCAAAACCTTTAAAAGAATTCTAGCTCTCCTCTGCGAGGATCTCAAAACAACATCAATAAAGACAATAAAGACTCCAAACAATATCGCTATCAATTACTCTTGTTACTCAACCCTCCAATTGTTTGAGAAGCATGGAAAGTCGATAAGCGTAAAATGATTCGACTAAGGAAATGGTTATTGAAAAGGCAATACCCTTGACTGAGCTCCAAAAGCTGAACTTTGACCAAAAAGAGATGGAGTGCTTCCAAATGTTTTGCTGCTCCCAAATGTTGGAGTAGATGCAGCACCAAATGTTGGAGTCGATTGACCAAAAATTGTAGTGCTCCCAAAACCAAAGGAAGGAGTGGTGGAAGCCCCAAAAACTGGAGTACTGGAAGCCCCAAAGGCAAGTGTAGTTGTTGACCCAAATGTACGCGTTGAAGTAGATCCAACTGCAAGTGTTGAAGTAGATCCAAATGCAGGTGTGCGAGTTGAACCAAAAGCAGGTTGACTGCTTGCACCACAAAGTTGACTCCCAAAAGCTGGCTGCGTTTGTCCAAAAGTGCTTCCAAAAGGACTTGATTGAGCGGGACTTGGTGATCCAAATCCTCCAAATGCAAGCTTTTGTTCAAATGCAGATGTTCCACCAAATGGAGTAGACGTCGTAGAACCAAATGCGGGTGTCGAAGTTGCACCAAAAGCTGGTGTCGAAGAGGTGCTAAACGCTGGAGAAGAGGTGCCAAACGCTGGAACTTGGAATGTCAGGCAGGTAAAACACAATTTTGGCCCTTAAACAATTAATATTATCCCCTGCTATTCGATGTCAGACTCGGCGTTCTATAGGTATAACTTCAGCAAAAATCACAGATCAAAAGCTACGAGAGCATTTTGCAAACACTAAATCGCATAAGAAAGAAATTGATTGACTTAATGTGTGTTTCTGCAATAGACATGCGCGTTTATGTAAACCGAGCAATGCCAGGGTTGTAGAAACTGTTATAATCAACGTAGATAATCGCACAGAAATTAGAGCACGGAGAATACCCACTCAATTTAGTGTGGATAACTTAACTCTCGATGAGCTACACAAGTGTCAATAAATACTGTTGCATCGACTAATGAAGAGGCATCCATAGGTTGATACACAGGCATCCCTGCATCATCCTTGCTTTAACATATCTCTACCCACGTTGTATCATTTTGTTATTCGTACTTATTGTCAAAATTTCCATTGAAGCAGCGCAAACCCAATTCCACACAGTGGTATCACTCTACAATTTTGAATGCTCTTTCAGCACACCAGCATGACGAGCAATGGCAGGGTGGTAATGTTGTGATTCACGGGGGTACTCTGCGGGCTTCCGAGAATTTCCTGGAGGATCGTTTCTTGATCGAGCTATGGACCTCGACTGATTCGCTACTCAATGGGAGCCTAAATGGTGACGAGCTCGCGGCCACCACGAAGAACGCTAACTTCTATGCCACATCATACGAATACATTTCACCAGAAATCCAACGTGCAGAGCTCCAAAAGTTGTGTAGCCCCATCCAGTTTCTTAGGGTTAGAATGCAGCGCCGTCTTATCAATACTCAATTCACCCGTCAGTTCCAGCAGGTTTCAGATACCGCCGAAGGAATGTGTCGTCCACAAGGTTCTTGCAATGCCGTTTGTTCCTCTGTAGATGATGCGTGTTGCACTCACTCGGATATAATAATCTCTCGCGCCATGATTGCTCTGGAAGAAGATTTCAATTCATGCTTCGAATACTGCTCCATCACAATCACACACACACCATGCACCGCGAGTTATATCAATGCACGGACTGCAGAGGCACCATGGTTATGCTGGTTAATACCAGGAGGTCTTCTTCAGCAACCAGTTAAGCTGCGTGGAGGTCTATTCCGCAACCACGGTTACGGGCTCTAATACTCTGCTCGTAGCTACTCAAACCAGGCATCATTTGAACCAGGGCGCGTGAGAGGTTTGATCTTGGAACCACCACCCAATTTTAATGTTTTTGGCATTGCAGCAGAGGAAACTTTGGCTATGATTAATCGTCTACAGAGAGAAGAAGTCTCTGGAATATCATCTCAACCAAAAATTATGAGGAAAGAAGAAAATGCAATTGGCACTAGATATGCAGATAATGACAAAAATCCGTAGAGAGAATGAGTAAAGAAATCAGTGTATATCCAGGGAATCAAAGATCCTGTCAAGGAAGAGAGGAGTTACAACAGAAGGCAGAGAATAATGTCAGAGATTTGCAGCGTCTAAACAGTGGCAGCGTTTAATGGGCAGCGACTGTGGAGGGGCAGTGGACAAACTGACCACCACAGAGGTTCTTGAATCATTTCAGGTTTCATATGAGATAACCATTGTATCTACTCATCGGACACTTGAAAGAATGGTAGAATATGCTCAACGGACTGATGAAAGAGGCGTTAAGGTCACCCAAGCGTTACCCATTATCACTCAGAGAGCATATTATTAAGACTAAGCAGATTCAGAATGACAGAGAGATAATTTGATGAAACCGCTTTGTGCAGGTAAGTAGCAGACCTGATAGACAGAGGTGGCAGCTAATGGCAGACAACGGTTATGGCAGAGAGTGCACAGAGCGTAGGAAAGAATATGGTGCAGAATGAGGAATAAAACGCTCAATAAGGTGGCAATTCTGATCTGATTAGGAGAAAGGCAGAACTGACATGTATATAGAGACCACAAAACAAGTGGCTCAATTGGAGCAGGACCAACAATCAACTGCTCTGATACCATGTTAAACACACATGGGCAGCAAGAACAATATGAAAGATAATCAGGAGAGTACAATTTTTATTAACAAGAGATATACATTTATAGTACAATATGTGACCATTGGGTTTCACATCGCAAGGTCTCTTGGACTCCTTTTGTCCATTCGGCTTCCACACTAACCCATTGAGGATTAGGTGTCCAACAAGATTTATCAATTTAGCACAGAGAAAATTAAATTTTTTAAATTTAAAAGGAGGTGCTTAGCCCAAAACCCTTCATGCATCACCAATAAAAATCTTATGATAAAGCCCGAGATCAAATCAAGCTAGGCTCTTCAGAAAATACGAAACGGGAGTTGGCTGGTCCAACTGAAAACTTCCCCGAATGCCCGATGATATAAAAGATCAAGAATTTCCTGCAAAACTCAATCCAACCATTAAAATAGAGTGAGAAAATTATAATAAAATTCCAGATAAATAGAGATACCTGCTATTACATTCAAAATTTAGATTATCACTTAAACCCCAGCGACTGAGCAAGATACCTGTACTCAAATCACTCTTCAGAAAGCTATCATCAATGGCCTAAAAAAAACTATGCACGAAAATGACACATCTTACAGTATTTCCATGAAGAGTAACACCAGCAAAAATTAACCCCAAAGTCTTTCTTTATTGCTCATAAAAATATTACAAGAGAGCTTTTCACTTAGCACGCGACTCAAAGATCGGATGAATTGACTGACGAATGACTTCCTATTTAAAGATAAATCCTCCAACGGCTAGTTCGAGTGATTCTCGTCAAAGCAATCTCGACCGTTGATGAGGATCAAAATTTATTTTAATCTCATCTGTCGAAATTTAAAATTCTTGAGGAAATTTGAATTTTTCAATTAAATTCATTTCAATTAAATTTCCTCAAAATTTTGACTTTGACTTAACCCCAGGGACCAAAGGCTTAAAATTTAGCAAAATAATTAATTTACCTTAGTCCATGGACCTCTTAAAATTTAATTTTTAAGGACCGGCGAATTTTGCCTTCAAAGAATTTAAATTTACCTACGACCTAGAATTAATTAAATTTCTAGCTTAGGATTTTAATTAATTTCGGCCAAAAAATTTAATTAATTAACCTATGAGGGGATAAATTATTTTTCCAACCCTCAAGACACTTTAAATCATGATTTCACATCTTTTACATCTCAAGGGAGAAAACCCATTTGCAAAAGACCCTCACAGACTACACAATTCTGCGACACAAATATAATCCAATAGACCAAGCAATTTGTAATAAAATAACCTAACCAAATAGTTAGGATTATTCCCAAATCACTTTTACATAGATTCGATCTAGAACACTAAGACTCGCCTAAGATCCCAGTGACAAAATACATTCTGGCTCTGGGGTAAGACTGAAGGAAAACTTTGCCGACCATCCGAGAATGGATCGGTGAGACAAAAAACCTCCCAGAATGTAAGTTGTCAACAGAAAAGTAAGTTACCTAGGTAATTACATACATGACACGGATCTGCTGAGATTATTTACATCATATACATACAAAATGGGTTTACATCATATACATACACAATGGATTTACATTATAACATGATAATCAGGTTGATGATGATAGTTGAATAGCATGGACACATCGATCAAGTGATATCCCTTTTGCAGAAAAAGGGGGTGTACTGCTATGGGTAGTTAACACATAGTGGTCAACATTTGGCTCTACTTGGGAACATGTTGATGCACCATAAAAATGTGAGAATCCAGAATCTGCATCCATGCAACACACAATATAACATAAGTAGCGTCCATTCAAAAATCATCATATAACATTAAGCACAGGAGAGATATAAGCTCTTCATTAAACTATCTAGTAACATGAAAAATAAATCTAATCCTAATACAGAAATGAAATGCTGAAATGACAAGATGTAGTGTTAGAAATACAATACAAAGAATGCCCCATGGCATCAGATGTCATCTTTGAAGAATAGCTTGAACATTTGGCCATTTGCAGGTAAGTCAAGTGGTTCGCCATCCAATCTGCTCAAGTGGAATGAATTTGGCCCAACAATGTCTCGGATAATGTATGGTCCCAGCCACAAACTGTCAAATTTCTTATGTTTTCTTGGTTTTTCATTCTTACGATACCAAAGAAGTACCATATCTCCAACATACAAAGATCTAGATCGAGATGATTTATCAAAGCTTTTCTTAATGTTAAATTGACTTTTACATATATTATCAAAAGTTGTTCTACGAGTTTCATCCAACTCCACAATCTAATCAATTCTATTTTGAACAACATCTTTATTAGTAGAAAAATGTTGAAGGAGTTGATAAGCTGGCAATTCCAAGTGCACAGGTAAAGTTACATCCAAGCCATAAACTAACTCAAAGGAACTTTTACCAGCAGCTTTCTTTTTAGTAATCCTATCTGCCCATAAAGCATACTTGATTTTGCTATCCCAAGATCACTTATTATCTCCTATTATCTTCTTGATAATGGTTATGAGATTTTTATTACTTGATTCAGCAAGTCCATTACCCTGAGGATAGTAGTTTGATGAATGAGATAAGACAATGCCATACTTGAAACAAAAAGATGAATATTCTGAAGAACTCAAAGCCTTGGCATTATTAGGAGTGATCTTAGCAGGAACACCAAATCTACTAATGATATTATTTTCAATGAAATCCATATTGACCTTTTCAGTGGCATTCTTAGCAGGGATGGCTTCGACCCATTTAGTGAAATAATCAGTAGCAGTCAAAATCCATGAGTAGTCATTGCCAGAATCTTCATGAAACTTCCCAATGAAGTCCAGACCCCAATGCTGAAAAGGTGCCTCCACAACCACAGGTTGTAAGGACAGGGCAACAAGCTTCTGTTTCCCAGTGAACAGTTGGCGGGCTTGACAACTTCTAACAAACTTATGCACATCAGAAAAAAATCAAAGGCCAATAATAACCAGCTCTCAGAATTTTGTAGGCAGTAGTTCTAGCAGCATAATGACCACCACAAAATCCCGAATGAAACTCAGAAATTAACTTCTTGGACTCAGTTGCATCAACACGCCTAAGTACTTTGCCCTCAGGATTTCTCCATCCAAGGCCATCCTTCATGAGGCAATACTTAGTGGCTTTTAAATTTTAATCTAAGAGCCCTTCTCTTATGAGCGACTAAATGGTTAGGACATGTAAGATTTAACAAGTAATAAATAATGTCCTTGTACCACTCATGTTCTAATCTTTGCAACTTAGGGAAAGATGAATCGTTAATACAAATCAAACCAAGAGCTTTCTCGTTACCTTCGATCATCATTTGCGCCAAGCCTTGGCCTTTGACTAACTTGGTGGGTCTAATCTCTAAATCATATTCTTGTATTTTAGTAACCCACCTAGCACAAGTCCCTAAGCAATCAATTTGAGTTAATATATCTTTAATAGCAGAATGTGGGACAAAAGCAATGATTTTGGAATAACCCACATAAGTTCTTAAATGCTTAAGAGATTTGACTAAGGCATAGGCTTGCTTTTCCATGGTATTGTAATTTAATTCAGAATTTTGAAGTGCTCTACTTATGAAAGCAATAGGTTGCTCGTGACCATCCTTATTTTTCTGCAATAAGACACCAGCAATGATATCTTCAGAAGTGAAAGAGAAAATCATGAAATCCTTCGAGTAATCAGGACTAACTAAAACAGGAGCTTTTGTAATAGCACCTTTGATCTCCTGAAAAGCCTTTTTGCCATCTTTCCATAAAAATTTTGCATTCTTTTTCAGAAGACTTTGAATAGGCTTAGCTACTTCAGCATAATTTGGAATAAATCTTCTAAGAAAATTCATTTTTCCAAGAAAAGACAGAAGGGATTTAAGATTATGGGGGAGAGGAACCTTTTGGATTGCCTCAACTCTTTCGGGATCAATCTTGATTCTATCTTTAGAAATGATGTGACCAAGTAATTTCCCTTCAGTTACTTCAAAAACAGACTTAGTCGAATTTAAGGAAATCCCATACTCTTCATTTATCGAAAATCGACCTAAGATGACCTATATGACTAATACCATCCTTAGAAAAAACCGTAAGATCATCCTGATAAATTTCGATAAACTTCCCAATTAAACCCTTTAAGGCATAATCCATAGCCCTTTGAAACGTAGCCCTAGCATTTGTTAATTCAAACGGCATCCTAATATATTCAAAAGTACCCCATGGTGTGGTGAATATAGTTTTGTGACGATCCTCCTTCTTAACCCATACCTGATTATATCCAAAAAAACCATCTAGCAACGACATCATTCGAGAACCAGTTACTCTTTGCAACATAGTCTTCATGTTTGGCAAAGGGTAATTATCTTTTTTACATGCTAGATTAAGGTTTCGAAAATCAACACAAAGTCTAATAGTACCATTCTTTTCTCTAACGATCACCAGGTTGGAACACCATGTTGAATGTCTCGTTTGAGCAATAATTCATGCCACAAGCATCTTTGAAAGCTCCTTTTGAACCAAAGGGGCTAACTTAGGATTTATTTGCCTAAGCTTTTGACGTAAGGGTTTCGCATTTTCATCTTTCAAAGGGATAGTGTGCTCCATGACATTCTCCCTATAACCTTTTAATTCATCATAAGAAAATGCTAAAACATTCGGATATTCACTAAGTAAATTGGTTAACTTTTTCCTTTCTTCATCATTAGTACCCTTACCAATTTTGATCATCTTTGGATCATTAGAGATACCAATGTTTACTTCGATGAATTCGCCTGGATCCATTTTATTTTCCTCTTTCATCTTTGTGGCATCATGCTGATTAAAGTGTTGTTCTAAAGAAACCACACTCCTAGGAGTAGGATTTATAATATCTTCATGATCATTAGATCCATCCTTCTTAGAATCTATCCGAAAATTTTCAAACTCATCCAAATTATCAAGAAAATAAATCACTTGTTTCTTGTCATCAAAAACTTGCCAATGCTCTAAGTTATCTGGAACAGAAGGCCTAAATATAACTTCCATTTTTATCTTATCCTTAATCAACCCATCAGTTGCAAAGTAGAAGCAGCTACAGCAAGCTCATCTGCCGAACTATTTTGCTCTCTCAGGATAGCTTCAAGGTCAAGGGCATCAAAGTATTCCATAGTATCCCATACAGCATTTCGATAATTCCTTAACCTTTGATTTTTACATGTAAATTTATTTTTAATTTGCATGATAACCAAGTCAGAATCCCCCTTGATGCTAAACAACTTAACCCTTAAAGCCTTTGCCAACTCAAGACCCAACAACAAAGCTTCATATTCAGCAACGTTGTTGGTTGCTTCAAATTCCAATCGATAGGCAGACTTGAACATATGAACATATGTATTTTTATGGTGCATCGTCTAGGCACCTTTACCATGCCTAGAAGATGCACCATAAAAATACATGTACCAAATTTTATTCTTGAGATCCCCAATCTTTTTATCAACCTTATCATTAGGAAGAACTATGGAATTAGACAGAACAGCATAATTCCCAATGACGGATTGTTCTTTAATTATCTCATTATGAGGTCTCTTAGGATCTTCAACATGGAATCTTCTCTCTGGCTCTCTATTAAGTCTTACAAATCCATCACCTCTAGGAGAAGGAATCGTAGCATATGACCAATTCATTTGAATACTCCCTCCTAGATCAGAGGCTTTCTAGATAAAAGCATACCCCAAGCATTAGGCACATTAACAACCAAAATTTCCATAACAATCATAATGCCAGGGTAAACCAATAAACGAACTTGTAAATCCTTGATTAAACCATGAACTTCAAACTTCTTAGTATCCATGGCACATATATTGTAGTAAGGCCTAGAAACTCTTAAATTAAGTTATCCCATGACCCTCTTGGTCATGACACAAGTTGATGCACCAGAGTCCAACATACGATTATTCAATTTATATCCATTAACCATCAAAGTGATAAAGAATGGTTAATGATCCTTGTTATCTGAATCCAAACTTTGCAAATATATAGGAGCATCCTGATAATCAGCTTCATGTGCCTTCTGTTGAGAAACATTCACTTAAGGAGCTTAAATAGCTTTTAGTAACTTAACCCTTTGGGAAGGAATCTTCGCAATCTCAGTGATAGGAACCCATATTTTTGCATTATTAAACCAACTTCCCAAATCAATATCTAATCCAAAGTTCGAGCCCGAGTTAAAAATTCGAGGGGGAATAAGATTCCCACTTTGATCTTTATCCCTTCTTTGATAAGTTAAACCCTTACTACCTTTAGCAATTTCCATGACTTACTCTGGAGAAGGCTTTTCACCAAATAATTTAACCATCATATCATTTTCATGCTCAAAATTATTTATACTAAAAGCTGATGTGGAAGACATAACATCTCGATTGTTTTTCTTAACTTCCATCCAGTCTTCAATAGACAAAGAAAACTCTTTCCCCACTACATTTATTTGATTACTTGCCCCAAACATTCCATTATCCAAAATCCTTCTAACCGTGGGGCAAGTAGCCTCCTCATGAAGAGCATCACAAACCCAACAATAAGGCGGAGCATCATCGACCAAATTAGTAGATTCAAGCAGATTAGGTGGTCTCTGCTCACTAGATTGACATTTCTTCTGCCAATTATTATTTCAATTATTATTATTATTTCTAGGCTGGAAATTTTGCGTTTGAGCTCTTTCCATTTGAACCAACCTATTCTGCAAAGTAGTTATCTCCTAAGCATGGTTAGAGATTAATTTCACTTGGTTAAGCTCCATGCTTTTAATTTTTGCAGTAATTTCTGAATAGGGTCGTCATCGGATTCTTTAACCTCTTTCCCTTTAGGTTCTTTCAATTTCGTTGAAGCCCTATCAAAACTTGGGATTTCAGAGTTCCCAGATGTTGCCTTATCTTTTTCAAGCTCTACCACTAAAGCTTGACAATCCCTATAATCAGGGAGTTTAGCAAGTCTTAACTCATAAGAGGGCTCAGGGCTAAAGGCATCAATATAGAAGTCTCGAAGAGATTTATCAGAAGGTTTATAATCTTGAGGTAATTCCTTAATAATATCATTGAATCTCTTGTTAAATTCTTCTGCGGTCTCATTTTCTCTCTTTTTAATGATATTGATAGCTTTTACAAGATGCCTTTCTTCTCTCTTATCTCCATACTTTTCCTTAAAGGCATTAATAATCGATTGCAAAGAATTAAATGAATCATGAGGCTTCTCCGTAAACCAATCTAAAGCATCACCCCCCAAGGTAAGAACAAAAAGGGTCATTTTTGCATCTTCATGATTATAATCAGCAGCCCTCGCATACTTACCCAGCCAAGAAGTAAAAGCTTTCAGATAAGCGTTAACACTAACTGCATTATTGCCTTGAAAGGCAGGGAATTTATCCATCCCATGTTTTGGAATATCATTGGGATAACCTTGAATGTTAGCAAACTTACAAAGGGCGAATATGTTCATGATGTCGTAATCGACCAGATTAGTAAAAAGCAAACGAATATCAGAGAGAGCTTCTTGTCCGAGATTAACAAGAAGGGTACGAGAAGGGAGTTTGTTTTATCGTACTCTGAGAGCCCTTTCAGGATCAAGAGCAGGATTAACCAAACTACTTGGATGTCTTCTAGTATACACTCTTGTAGAAGATAGAGGAAGTGGAGCCGCCACTTGGACAAAAGTCTAACTCGAAACAACCCAAAAGCAAGGAGCCAAGGACAAGGAACTTATCCTGGCAAGAGACGAAAGGATGAGAAATGAAATGAGTGTCGAAGAAACTAAGGACAGAAAAAACTCTATCCTCGGCACAGCGACAAAAAATGTTGTCGCACAAAATGTCTAGGCACCGTGCGAAAACGCTCAGAGTAAGAGTTGTCACTCTTAATTCTTACTCATTCTGTTTAGACTCTCTCCTACACAAGTCAAGGGGGGTAGTCCCTAAGGTAAATGGATGAGGATAGACTGTGGAATACAGGCTCGAGGAGATTTTGAAGATGAACAACTTGATGAATTTAGAATAAGTCTCGGTCAATTGAGACAGATAGACATGATCACAAGATGAAAATGACTACATACTAGTGCCTTTAATTTGAATTAACCATAGACTAAATAATAATAAGTCATTCAGAGAAAACCTATAGATGTGGCAAAGTGACGATCATGAACAAATTAATTGTAAAAATGCCCAAAACTTTAACATGCAAGAGATTCTAGATTTAAAATGATTTTTGTTAGGAACTAAGATCTAGAACGTTTAACTTTTTTCAGAACAAGGGTTTCAAGTTTTGGGGCTCCTAAACCCAGATCTACCTTCTCCTAGCCCAATGCTAGTTTTATTGGGCCTAGTGCTAGCTCTCATTAGCCCTTTGAATATTTGATTTTCTGAAGCTAATCATTGGTGGGTTTTTGCAGAAAATTTGGTAAAAATTTGTGTTTCAAATATTGAAATTTTTTTGGCAACTTGGGCAAGTGATCTTCAAGGCCTAGGGCCTAAGGGTTTGATCTCTAAACCATTTTTTCCTCACTGTTTGCTACAGCAGTCATATACCTTTCTAATAGTGGTGAAAAACACATCTAAGTGGTTTGAAATTAACTAAAAAATTGTTAATTACATTAATAAGTCATTTATGTTTGATGTGTATCAAGAATTTGGCCTAGATCTACATTTTGGGTCACTGTTATCTCTGAATAATTCTGTTTCTGAAGTCTGAAATATAACAGTGGAAAAATTTCATGTGGGTTAGCCTAAAATCAGTTCCTAAGTTGTCTAATACATTAAGGAATTAATTTCTTGAGTTGGGCATTCATCATTAGGCTTATTTCATGTTTTAATTGTTGGCTGTAATAAGTATATCAGATCTGATATAATTCCAAAAATCACATTACAACAGACTGAAATTTTTTTATAATTCATGTGGACAAGTTCGGAAAAATTTTGGTAAATTTTTGACATAAAGATATCATTGATAGCTTACTGTTTTCGTTGTCATATTGCTGTTGTCATAAAGTTTTCTTATTGCTGTCCTAAAAATTAATTTCTGAAAATTAAGTACTCTGTCATGGAATTGTAATAAAATGCATATCCTTTGTTTCATAAACTAAGTATTTTTTTGAGCATCTGTTGACATTGATATCAAATTGCAAAGTTGTTTTTGTTCTTTTTGAGCTAAATTGTATCAAGAAGATTTGAAATAAGCCGGTGTTTTAACTATAGTATCTTCAAGAGTTTATTTTCTAAGCCTTCATCTAAAAAAGGCGAGCATTTCATTTGGGTAATTGAGGGCTTTTGCGGCATAAGTGTTTTTTCATCCTTGAATCTAACTTCATCTCATCTTCTCATCATCTGGTGTATTTGCATATAAGTTAGTTTTGCATAAATAAAATTTACTTCCAAGCATAAGCTTGGTCGATAGACAGATAGATCTGCATCCGTCTTTTCTTGAGAAGCCTATTTTAATAGTACTTAAAACGGTGACCTTGTAGTTGTCAGAGCCACGGTTCTCTGCAGCACCGGAGGCACTGGGTATGTTAGAATTTCAGGAGAGGTATCGTTAATCACACCTTAGTGTGCTTCTCCTGATCTTCTCTCTGCCAATTACTACGAAATCAGACTCAACACAGAAAGGATTGAAGGGTTCACATTTAAATAGGCATTTGACTAAAATTAACCAAGATTCTTGCATCTCACATTAGTTTTAAGATCTGCATTTCATATAAAATAGTCATTCATCTAGACAACAGTTGCTAATCGATTACTTGGTCTTAATTTCCCTAGCAAAATCGTTGACTCCATAAGGCACTTGTATCAATCGTTTAAAATCTAATCATATCCTATAAGTCTTGCTAAATCTTAATCAAGTACTTGATCGCTTCACTGTGTCTCCCGAACTGGTTGGTTCCCAACTAGTTATTCATTCCACTTTTCCATAGGGTCTACCCCCCTTAACCTGTTGTAGGGAGACAGCTTGAACGGAGAGATTGGGGATCAGGGTGACAACCCCGATCTGAGCCATTGTCACGGTGCCTAGACATTCTATGCGACAACAGGCCCTAAAGCATCATCTGACATCCAATGAAGCCCCACTGAATCTGGATCTATCCCTTGAGTACAAAATACATCCTCTGATCGGTCGTGGAGAGGGATCTAGAGATCTCTAGTGTAGGCATTGAAGTCACCTAGGGGGATGACTTCCCCAACAACACAGTACCGGGTGATGTCGATGTACAAGTCTATAAAGGGATCCCATTTGAGCCATTATGGACAACAAATGGTGAAGAGTCTAGGGGGAAGTAACAAACTGCAATGTAGATGTCCCTCGAAGGAGAGACTCCGACGCTAATCCGAATCCACATAAACTTGGCAAACTCATCTTCGGCTACCAAAGATACCCTGTTCCAGAGTGAATCACCAGCCAAACAAGCAAGTCCCCCTAATCCTCTGACCACTCCTGAGCTCCTCGTCTCCTGCCTGCAAATTGAGATCCAATGGTAACTTGCAATATCTAGGAGGGGTCGAACAAGGCTCGCATGAGTCTCGATCACGAAGAGGATGTCCGTTGATTGGAGAGCATCATACAAGAGTCTTGATGATGACCAAAGAGATCCATTTCCAACAACAGATAGAAATGCCTGTACCCTATCGCCTCCCTAAGCGGGCCCGTCATTTGGAACCTCCAGTTCGGGGTTTCCACCCAGGTGGGAAAGAGTCCCGAATGACTGCCCGGAGATTCCTGATAACCGCCCATTTCCCTGCCTGTCATACTGCCATAACTTGTTCTCTGGATTGTTTAAGTTCCATAACCTGTGCTCGAGTGAGGTCCTCGTCCAAGAAAATCCTGTTGGGAAGAGAAAACAACTTACGCTTAGCCCTGAGGCCGCAGAGTCGATCAGATGCAGTACGAAACCTGAGGAAGAGAGGGGAGTCGTAGCCCAGCGAGGCTCTGTCCAAAGCTATATCGGGGAGGCTAAGGGTGTCTCGAAGGAACATAGCCCCCACTTCCATAGGATCTGGAGAGTGGTGGGGTAAGGGGAGACCTCTCACCTTGAGATTCAATTCTCTTGCCCGTCTATTGCGTTCTTCCCCAAGTTTTGCTTGCATCACCTCCTCAACTGCTACAAGAGGGGTAGGAGTTTTATCCTTCCCTCGAACCACCTATACCCAAGAATTGATGTGTGTCTCAGTTTCTTGTTTGAAGGTGGTTTGTTGGGATCGGATTTCTTCTTGCTTACTTTTAAGGTCAATAATTTCTGCATGCAGTGCACCATTTGGAGGATGGAGAATTTCCTGCTCTTTAGTTTCATGTAACATATTATTAAGGGATAAATTATACCCGTTCACCTCTAAAACTCTGGCAAAGAGGGTGTGTATTTTTTAATAGAGCTGCTTGTCTTCAGTTTCGAGAAATTCCATTTTCCGCGGCATTTGTTTTACCAAGGTTGTCTAGAATGAGAAATTGGACTTCAGGGTGACTACCACTTGCTCTTGCTGGTTTTCAACAGTGATAATTCAGCCAGGCTAAACATGTCATCTTGGCACAATCCGTTTGTTCCTCAACAGTAAGATTCATCAAAGGATTTAGAGAAAACCTGTCTACCGCCATCTTGGTATTAGAGTCACTGTCCAATTTAGTGGGGAAATTTCATCAAACACTTGACGTGCATCCTCGGGCTGCCTGTTCTGTTTCAGTAATCTGCCCTGCTCCTCACTATTGCTCTGTTGTTGCTATTTGCTGCCTGTTCGGGGTACTCTGCCTACTATCAACTGCCTCTGTTGGTGAGTCTTGTGAATGGTGAACCGTTGTATCTACTGTTGTTTGAACGAATGTTCCTTCTCCAAATCTCAAATAATATTTTGGTACAAGTCCACTGTTGACAGGAGCTGAATCGCATGAATCGCAGTAGTTTGACAAGAGCTGATTCGCAGTAGTTTGACAGGAGTTGAATCGCAGAGAGTAAGAGAATAATAGAATTATGGGGGGAACGCCTTTATTTCCTGACCTTAGGAAGCACTACAGCCAAGAATCATGCAATCAGTTGGAGAGAGGAACTTGGTCTCTCTTGCTGATCAAAGTCAGCCCAAAACAGTCAACAAATTTGCAGTCAAATTATGTCAACCCTATAGTCAAACAGGCCTACGGTCAATGCAAGTCAAAGTGCCCAGATCACCTCGGTTTTTGTGCCAATAAATGTAGCCTACTGAGACAGATTCTCCCAAAAAATCGAAGTCAAAAGATTCCCAAAAAATCAACGACAATGTTGTTCAAACCCTGGTCAAACTGCCAAAAAACTTCAGATTTTCAGCCCTATAATTTCCGTCCTCCTTTCTGCCACACGTGTGAGAAAAATAGTTTCCCATAAGGTTGTGCAAACCAATTAGATGAAGAGAGGGAGAAGGAGGTGTTGTGATAAGATGCCAAATGAGGTTGGACGTCACTCTTATTTATACAAGTAGTTGAGGGTAAAAAGACATGTCCATTGGGTTTGATGAGCCTACATAATGATGTGGCCAACCTTGACAATTTGCACGTGTGGACATCACTTCAAAAACATATTTTTCCTTGTCCAAATTTACTGATCTTTAGGTTGATTTTGGCCCTCTCAAAAAGAGGAATTCAAAGCAATAATTATCTCCATCAAATGAGCTGTCCAAAGTGGAATTTGGCCCTAGTTGCCATTTTTAACACTCCCTCTCAACTAGGGAGAATTCCACTTGCCAATGTTAGACCATCAATCATCATGCCATCCTGTCATCATGTACCATCTCTGCATCTTGTCTCAACTTTGTTGAACACTGATATAGATAATAAAGGAATCGATCGAAAGTGAGTCACAAGGCCTTGTCACTCTCCACTGACTAAAGTCAATCCACATAACCAGGGGTAGAACCCTAATCAGACTTGATCCTGAACGATCAAGTAGTTGAACATCATGCATCCTAGACATAGGGAGTACGGCAGTACACAATGCGTCCATCTGTAGTGCTATGGTCCCTATCATCTTTTCCCAACTCATTGGCCAGATGAGAGGTACTTCCCAAGAGTCCCGAACTACATGGGTAGGATGTATGCTAGGGCATCCGCAAGAGAAGGTAAAACAACTCATCCTGCTCATATGCCATAGGAGAAGGTGAACCACTCATTCTATGCATATCATCAATCGCAAGGGAAGGTGAACCACTCACCCTATAGTCGCTCATAGCTCCAAGAAGTACCCCAGGCCCCCAGGAGCTCCCAGAGCTCAATGTCCAACTCAAGCGGGACCCTCATGGGTGGGTCCTTCCACAACTCCAAGTCTCTCTCGGAAGGCTAAGAATTTGACCTTCCCCAAGGGCTTCGTGAGGATGTCAACAATTTTCTCATCAGCCCTGATGTGTTGAAGCCTTATTGCTCCCGGTTGTACCATATCCCGAATAAAGCAGTACATAATATCAATATGCTTGGAGCAGTCGTGGAACACGGGAATCGGGATTCTCTGAAAGGCGAACCTCATTCTGGTTATCGTAATAAATCACAATGGTATCTAGCACTTGCTCAAATAGCTCACTAAAGAGCTTCCTCAACCAAACAGCTTTACAACAAGCCATACTAGCTGCAATTTATTCGGCCTCAGCAGTGCTTAGAGCAACCTATTTCTCCTTCCTGCTCATCCATGAAATTGAAGCAGATGCCAATGAGAAGCTACATCCTGACATGCTCTTTCTATCCACCACATTGCTAGCCTAGTTAGCATCTTCGAGAGTATCGTTGAGCACTAGTGGTCGTTTCCTTGAGGTAGAGGGATCACCAGGAGGTGGATCAATAAAATCCATCAAGCCATCAACATCAGGCATAAGTTCATCCGTCGGAGGTTCATCTTGTTTTACGATAGCATCATCGTCCTTCCTTGAGATGGGGAGATCTCTGGCTTTCCCAAGTGCAATGTCTTCATCAAGGGCTTACTTCCACATCTCTTGACCAGGTACATTGATTCTATATGCCTTTGAATTTTCGTTGTAGCCGACAAATATACCTTTCTTCCCAGACGCTTACAACTTATTCCTTTCTCTTTAGGCGCGTGAAAATATATCGGACAACCAAAGATTCTAAAATGAGAAACATCAGGTTTCTTACCAGTGAAGACTTCCTTGGGTGTCTTGAAATCCAAAGCTTGATGTGGGCTCCTATTTTGAACATATACAGCAGTGTTGGCAACTTCTCCCCGTAAGAACTTCGATAGACCTTGATCATAGATCATGGCACGGGTGGCTTCCATAATTGTTCAGTTTTTCCTTTTAGCAACGCCATTTTGCTCACAAGTGTATGGAACAGTTGCTCCCTCTTAATGCAAACCTCGCTACAAAATTCATTGAATTCATTTGATTCATATTCGATTCCATTATCGGTTCTCAACGTCTTGATCTTCTTCCCTATTTGATTTTCCACCAATGCCTTAAAAGAATAGAACCATTTGAACACTTGATCCTTCCTCTTCAAGAAATAGATCCATGTTTTGCTTGAGAAGTCATCCACAAAGATTACATAATATATGTATCCTTCCAAATAAGGATATAGGCAAGGCACCAGATAGGTCAAAATGGACCAATTGAAGAATATCACTTGTCTTGCTTTCAATGGAAGCGAATGGTCTCTATATATGATTCCCAGTTGCACAACCCTGACAAACTCCTTCATGGTTCATGTTAAACTTGGGCATACTTGTGACCATCTTCCTTACCCCCCCCCCCATGTAAGGGTTTATAATGTAAGTGGGCAAATCTTCGATGCCATAATTCACATTGAAGAGAAGTATCACTCGCCAAAGCTCCCAAAGGACTTCCTCCAACTTGATAGAGACCATCAACCCTAAATACAAGAGTAAATGCATCTTTAGGGCTTCTATGCCAAATATGTACCTTTCTATCAATGAATGCACATACAACACATTCTTCTTCAAATCGGGCACATACAACACATCTTGTAGACGAATGGTTTGACCTTGACTCAAGTGAAGAGTGAAAGTACCTATCCATTTCACGGGGTAGGTGGCTCTTATACCATGTTAATTTTAGATAACAAAGGTATGTTCTATGCTTGCAACAATTACGTCAATGTCCTTTTAGTTAGCCCAATGACAATTTCCAATTTAATTTCCAACAATGTTCACATTAATCATCACATTGACAGTCCCTGTAAATAGAAAGCCAAGACAAGAGAACGCCAGAATTTGCCAAATGCCAGGAAAAAACACCAAGATGGGGAAAACCCTTTGATCAATTATTCTTATTATTATATCAAATTTTTAGCAAAGAGAGAGAGAGAGAGTACAATCAAGTCAAAATAGACTTGCCAATAGATGATCAAAACCACTATCCAAAACAGCCCTGTCAAATCTGCAATTCTACCCTCAGTGAACAGCAATCAAAGTCTGGTCAAACTTCCCCAAAACAGCTCGGTCAAAGGAGAGAGGAACTCGGCCTCTCTTGTTGGTCAAAGTCAGCCCAAAACAATCAACAAATCTGCAATCAAATTCAGTCAACTTGAAGTCAACCCTACAGTCAATGCAGGTCAAAGTGCCGAGATCACCTCGATTTTTGTGCCAATAAATGCAGTCTGCTGAGACAGAGATTCTCCCAAAAAATCAAAATCAAAAGCTGCCCAAAAAGTCAAAGTCAACACTAGTCAAACCTTGGTCAAACTGCAGAAAAACTTTAGATTTTCGGCCCTGTAATTTGTTAGGATATTCCGACACATAGGAAATAGTTAAGTATAACTTTGTCTAATATAGAGTTAGGTAAAGTGTGTTTCTTTACTATGTACTTTTGTAACTTACAATCCGACGGTCACGATATGTAGTGATCTGACGGTTCATTCTCTCATCGATATTACCGACACTTGATCCGTGGCTTAACACCCGATTCGTCCATGATCTCTATTTAAAGAGCATGGAGGGTCATTTGTAGGTTAACCGTTCATAAGAGAAGCTTATGTAAAACTTCATTCTTTTATTAATAATTGCCTGAAGTGGCCGCGTTGGCTCAGGCCGTGGACTGTTTCCCTTTTTGAGGGTTTTAACCACGTAAAAAATACTGGTGTATTGATCTGTGATCTGTTTGTGAGCAGTGTCCTTTGGTGTTCTGTCTGAGGAACTTACCCTGTA
>APFE030282252.1:45043-85942 GCA_000404065.3 Pinus taeda
CATAGAATCCCTCTATTGTTATTTTTGTGGCTTTATATTATTATTGTTAGGTCGGATGGGTTATATTGTGACTCCTTAAACTCCTATATATAGAAAAGAGGTTTTATCATTTGAATCATCCAAGAATTGTTCATTTATGTAATGTAAAGGAGGTTGCCCCCTCGAAGAGGCTGAATTCTAAGGTATTGATCTATATTTTCTTGAGATGGTTTCATAACATACATAAACTTCGTGATTTTCCTGAGATCCTCGTCAGAATAACATTGTCGATGTGGTCATGGTGGCTCTAATTTTTTTTCCAATAAAAACATAATACATAAACTTCGTGATTTTCCCAAGAGATCCTCGTTTGAATAACACCGTCGATGTGTTTTGGTGGCTCTCAAATTTTCTCCAACGGGAACAAAATACATGAAATTTGTGATTTTCCTAATAGATCGTCAAAATAACATTGTTGTTGCTCTTTTTTTTTAACCAATAGAAACTTGACAACTCACACGACATAATCTATCATTAAACATCTAAGGTGTATCGCTTATCCTTCACTTTGTCAAGGTGTATGACTTATCCTCCACTCTTGTAACTAGGTCACAATAGGGGGATTTAAACCTTGCATCTCTTAGTTACCATAGAATCACATTACTTCGATCACCAATTGAACTTCCATGCAGAAAGATGGACGACGAAAAGGGTAGCGGCTTGCATAGCAACATAGAACAACGAATAGGAGTTGCATCAATGACTGGCTCTAATACCAAATGGAACAAATATCTTCAATTAATAAGAAATTATATATATTATTGTATTAAAATTTGATTGACAAGTTTTATAGGAAGGGCTCCTAGCTTAAGTACGACCTTGCGTGTCTTTTCGAGAAGGGGCATAATCTTTTGATCATGCGCTTGTTTCTAAATTAACCTTAATTACATGTATTTAATTTATTACAAGACAAATTTTTAATTAAAATTTAACTTGCCAAAGGGTCCAAAATTAAATAACAAGCCCTAATTATAAGCTTGTAAAATAAAAAATCGAACATCACAATGTGATTGTTAGTTTATCTGAGGAATAAAGAAATTGTTCATCATAGAAAAGAAAATTTCTTTTATGGAACCTTAGTTACTATATTTATAAAATTAAAGAGTACTAAGAGTAATAATTATTATGCGTCCAACCTAGATTCTATTATTTCTAGTGACATGTTGACAAAGCCTTGAGATTTTGCATAACCTGATGTACACTAGGTAACATCCTTAAAATAAAGGAAGTGCCCAAAGGTTTTCAAAGATATATATTCCAAAATTAATCATATGGATCTAGCCTAAGGAGTTCACTGACATGTATTGTCCCCACCCAAAGTTCAGTTCCAACAAGTTACATGGTTGAGCTCTTAATGAGTATATTGTTGTAACAACCATGAGCCTTATTTTGACAAAGCCTCGGGCTTCCATTTATTTCAATTTATCCTAGGTACCATCCCCAAAATGAGGGGCAGTGTACAATGGATTTCCTCAAGATGCATATTTCATAATTAACACAAATAGTATGCACAAGGTCTATCTCCATCGATTCCAATCTTGAATCAAAGAGTATTAATATTCAAATATAAACTTGTGATCTAAAAACAAAATTGGAGAATCATAACATGTAAACCTCAAGGTTCATCACCCTTCTTAAATCACTAAGCCCATTATCCTTTAATTATTATTTATAAGGCTAATAATGAGTTTCTAAGAAAACTAGCCTTTGGATTTTATTTCCTTCACTATAAACTACATATTCTAGTGCATTGGATTAAACAATGCCCGAGTAAGATCTTAATGCTATATTGATTTGAATTGTATTGAAATAGCTTTCAAAACACTTAATATTATAAATTTATAATTCCGAAAAACATAGTAAATGAGATGGAATAAGTTAATAAACCTTAGTCCATATACTTTAAAATTTGATCAAGGGTCAAACAAAAAGTCCATCTACAAAATTAGATCAAAATTTTGAAAATGAAAGATTGAATTTGGACAAAATAAGATGGCACAAGTTTTGATTATGGTAACCAATGGTTTTGGAAAGTCTTTTAATTGCGGCTTATATTTGACTGACAATGGCCATCCAATGTGTTGTCGCTCATATTATATAGGCACTGCGACAACAACTCAGGTCAGGGGTTGTCACTTTGATCCCCGACCTCTTCGTTCTAGTTGTATGGGGGGTAGTATCTATGGAATTGTGAAGATGAAGGATAGGTTGGCAACCAAAGAATCCGAGAGACATGATTGAATGACCTAACTACTTGGTTAATTTTTGCAAGACTTAAGGAATAGATTAGATTTGAATGTGAGACCATTGCCTTATGGAGTCAACTTCTTGCTTTATATTAATTAGACACCAAGTAACTGGATGAACAATCATTTCTTGAATTATTAACTAACCTGAATGAAGTGAAAATCCTACCAAGTAAGTGAAATGTGAAATATTGGTTAATTTTGAGGTAGATGCCTATTCTAGGTGCAACCTTCCTCTTAATTGTTTTGGAACTTGTCTCTAGAGTAGGTTGTGGGATGGAAGCCAATGGGACGCAAGTAGAGGCTTGATTAACAATACTTCCCCCTGTGTTCCAACCACCTTATGTCTCTGGCGCTATAGTGATTGTGGCTCTGATGACTGCAAGGTCACCGTGTTAGCTAGTAAAGAGGTGCTAAATCCCTCAAGCTAAATTTGAGAAATGGGGTCCTATTGTCTATCAACCAATATTATTTTTTTAGGTAATTTAATTAATGCAACTAGTACTAAGATGATATGAAAGGATTATGAGTGGTTCTTTAAGGTAAGATTGTTTAATTTTTTTTTTTTTTTTTTAGGCTGGTTCATGGACATTGGGTGATCGCTACATCCACGGGAAAATCCATGCAAATCAACCCTAAGGGATCTACCTGCTGGCTAAACAAGCAAGGCCTAACCCCAAGGGGATTGAGGAGATTTGACCCTGTGACCTCCCAACTGGCAAGGTACTTAGCAACGGGAACTCGACCAATTGAGCTAACCCTTGGGGCTAGGTAAGATTATTTAAGTTGTTAAAGTACTTAGTTATGATTTGATCTCATGTTATATGAACAAGTACTTATCAATAGAATAAAATATTAACCATAAGAAAATGTGTCAAGTTATCAAGTGCCAACAAGATACAAGGTATAATCTCAATAACCACAAGGGATATTAACTTAATACATGAACCAATGATAATAAGAGAACTTATCCACTTGATACAATTAGCCAATGATCCTCAATACAAAATTCCAATGACAATTACTAGAGACAATTAGAAACCTTCCAAGATGTTTCAATGATGATTCCAAAACAAGATTATTAATGATATTATGCCAATATTACTCAATGCCAATTATTCAAAAGATTATATGATTGCAAAATATTTTTCAACAATTATCTCTTTTATGTAATTAGATTCAAGCTAAATTCCCAAATTGTTTAAGAGGCATCCAATGGCATTCAATTTTTGATTAAGAGTTTCTTAAGATGTGCCAATATGACAAGGATTTACAATAACCATAAACCAATAATGGAAAGGGGGACAAGAGAAGTTATCCAATGATTCACTTAGAAACACAACAATGCCAATTAGATTTAAACACTTAAGAGAGAAAAATTACTTGAATGCCAACTGGGAGAGACATTTAGATAAAAAATGCCTAATGAAACTTAAACCATTCAACACAATGCAACTTGACATTAGAGTGCTTTAGTGAGTGAATTTATGAGATGTGAAGTTATGAGAACTTCAAAACTAAAAATGAAACCACAATTGTTAGCCATCTTCGTAGCAATAATTTTCAAGTCATTTAGCCACTAGATTGAAAGCAATGCCTTTAAACATGGGCAATAGAGTATGAGCAAGTGAAAGCACTTATGTCATATATGTTTTTATGATATTCAAAAAGCAATAAGTAAAACTATGACAACATTGATAAATTATGAGAGCAGTGAGCTACCGATGTGCTATCTTGTGCCACAATGTGTCAAACAATTTCCAAGTATCTAACCAAACTTACCAATATGAAATCTTATATACTCTAGCCCTCTTATGATGCAATTAACAGTTCTACAACAGACATCGTGATGCATATATGGCAATCATTAGAACTTGAAATCTTACCCAAATAAGTATGCCAAATTTATCCACTTAATTCCTTAATGTGTGAAGTAATTTAGAAAATTTTATCATTGTTAGGAAATGATTAGCTTTTTGTAGTGAATAGTGATGGAAATAGAGTTTAGGGACCAAACCCTTAAGGCCCTAGGCCTTGAAGATAATTTCCCAACTTTTCCAATGACTTGTTTACCTACATCCACCAAAGTTAGCTTGAAAACTCATTGAAAAACACCAATATTAGCTTCAAAATTTTCATGATAAACCATGGTGAAGATAATAGGTCTAGGGAAGGAAAGAGAGATGCCAAAGAGAGGGATTAAGGCCAAAATTTTGCCAAGAAAGGATAGCGGCTAGGGTACAAAGGCATAGCAGGTCTGCGTTAAGGTGAAAGGAGGCCCACAAAGGGATGTCATAAGCCCCACAAGGGATATGACCTAAGGAAAGAGGCCTTTTTGGCATGTCGCAAGACCTAAGAGGGTTACGAGTTGGGAGAAAAGGGAGAGAAGGGGAGATGAAAGGATAAGGAGGAGGGCGCAGGGGAAACAGAGGAAGGAGAAGGTTGGACAAAGGCATGGAAGGAGGGCCGTGGGGAAGGCAAGACCTAAAGAGGCCTAAAGGAGGAGGCTGAGAGGGCTAGGAGGAAGAGGAGGGCTTCCAAGGTCTAAATAAACCCACGTCCAAGGGTAAACAAGTAGGCCAAGAAGGATTTGAGGTAGGTCGAAGCCTTTAGGCCTCACGGTTAAGCCTAAAAGGGCCAAAAGCACCCACGACAAGGGCTACAAGGGTAGGTTGAGGCTTTTAGAGGCCTATGACTAGCCTTGGAAGGCTAGAAAAGGTTGACACATGGGGTTGCAAGGGGAAAACAACTATGGATATGGAGGGAATTGGGCTTAGATGCCCTAAAAAAATTTAAACCCTTGCCAAAATTCAAATTTGATTCACATCTTCAATTTCACTGCGAAATTTTTCAATTGTTGGCCCTGCAAAAATTCTAAGGATTAGATCTTACCCTCAAGGGCTTAGATCTAGCTCAAAACCCCAACAAATCTCTTTGAATCACTTGGATATGACCTGCAAAAATAAATTTACAAGTACCCAAAACCCCAAACCCCAAGCCCAACTGCAAACAAGGGTTAGAAAAATAAATTTTATTTACAAAATATAATTTTACAAAAATAATTTACAAATAATACAAGTGTACAATGCCTGAAATATTTTTGGAGAATATTTTTTTTATAAAATATGATAATGACTAGATGTGTTTTGAAAAATAGATGTTAACCACAGCCTTAGTGAAGTGGGAAAATCACATAAAATATTCGAACTCGAAACAAGCTTAGTCTATGCCCACAGTTTGTGAACTTGGAGCCCAAGGGTCGGGGAACCTGCAAACTCTATATATTTTCTCAAGAAAAATCATTAGAACATACAATGAATCAGATCACTTAAGATAAGCACAAAACTTACCAATAGAATGTTCCCATCATCTACAAATGATATAATGATTTAGATAATTAAAGCACAATATAGAAAAGCACATACCCAACACATATCACGGATCAATGAAAGAAAAACACCATGATATGTACCCCAAATTATTTTATTATGAGATTCAAACATTCCTAGTTGAATAGTGGTTTCACACCAGTGTTTAAAAAATTACATTAGACCAAAGATCATGATGATCAAAATAGAAGCAAAATGTCTTCTATTTATAGAGAAATTCCTCTAAGTGGAAAATAAAGGCTAGTTGGCTTGATCACCATCAAAATAATATCGAGCATTGATAAATCTTTAATCAACTTTTAATATATGTTGTCAAAAATAATTATTTTTGAGGAATTTTAGAATTTCTCATTAAAACCGTTTTTTATTAGTTCAAAAATAATTATTTTGAACTAATTTCCTCAAAAAATTGATTTTGATTTAACCACCAAGGTCCAAGGGTCTAAATTTTATTGAAATTTCTAATATTCTCTTAGTGGGGGGCCTTCAAAAGTTAACTTCTTTTAGACCCACAAATTTTTCCACTTGGATAAATTAATTTCTCCAACATTTTAATTTTGACTCTAAATTAATTAATTTTCCGACTTAAGATTTAATTTAATTTTTGTCACAAAAAATAATTAATTGATTCAGGAGGGGATTAATTATATTTCCACCCTCAAATATTTTAGCCATGGTGTCTAAGTATGAGGGACTATGCACTAAAATAATTTTTACATAAGATTTTACAAATTCAACCCTCAAAGAGGGAAGACCTATTCGTTATAGACCCTTATAAAACTTACCAAATTCTGCGATACAATATGATCTAGTAGACCAAGTGATCTGTAATAAAATATGTTATGAATAAATTATATATATAAATAGTAAAAATAATATAGATAATAGTAAGACATAAACAACGATTAATTAACTAATAATTAGTAGGAAGATGTATGTTTATATAGACATGATCATTCGTGAAAGGGTACTCTTACCTAGCTATATATACAGGACCCTCACTCTCAATTGTATCATCATTGTCATTCATACATTTTAATATATATTCATGTATCCTCAATGGATATCTACATATTCTAAGTTGTCTGGAGTATTTAACCTGAAGAATGAACTTTATTTGGACCATTTGGTATCAGAGTTGTTCGAACGTCTGACTACTCAACTACTTCATAGAGCCAGTTTGACCCAAGGCTTTGACCATTGAAATTCGTCAACTTCGTTTTCGTTGAAGTGTTTCACTAAATTTTTTTGGAGGTTCTCCAGGTTAACGTCAGGCCATTGGCCATTTAAAAAAAAAGTCAAATTATATATATATATATATATATATATATATATATATAAATATAATATATATATATATATATATATAGGAAAAAACAGGATTAATATATATTCTGAAATTAAAAAATTTATTAAAGGGAACTAGAAATAAAAAGTTAACGAAAAAAAAGAAAATATTCAAAAGTATAAATGTAAATTATATAAAAAAATAATATATATATATATTAAAAACCAAAACAAAAAAAAATCAATTAAAAAGAAACACATGTACCTGGTTGGCGCGTGTAACAAACGCCTAAAGTCGCAACTGCCCGAGCCGCCGCCCTTAGACGGCACAAACAACACACAAAACCCCTGCAAATAAATTTTGCATGTCATCTAGGTGTGACTACCACCGTACAGGTTATCGATTTGTCGTCGAATGCATTGTTGTTGATCCTCGCTGGGCCGACGCACTGTTGACCCACCAAGCGGAACACCACCATCAAACAAAAAGATTCTCTAGAACCATCACGACAAATTTGTCCAAGAACAATTCATTGTGCCATCATTGCTAGAACAATATTTTCATTACAAGCCGAATGTGCAATCCGGTCCTGCATTTTCCAGCCATTATTTTTCTCTTCTTCTTATTGATTGCACAATTAATAGGCATTCCTATTCTGATTAGTAGCTTGTTCTCAACTAACCGCGAGCAATCTCATCTGTAGTCGTAGTACTGTATGGTCAACACACTATATCTAATGGTTAATTCTTGTGTCCGAATAGGTGTACAGAATTGTTGTGCCATATGGTCACTTCATTTGGAAAGTGAAAAGGGCATTATTAATAATTAATTATTAAGTGTTTATATATATATATATATATATATATATATATATATATATATATATCAAGATCGAGAGAGAGAGAGAGAGAGAGAGAGAGAGGGGTATAAAAAATATAAAGTATATAGGGGAAAATAAAGTTGAAGTAAGAAGAGCGAAGGGAAATTCCAAATTTAAAAAAAAAGAAAAAAAAGAGAATTAGTAAATGATTCAATACTAGTTTGAAGGAATAAAGTTTTGAAGGTTTATTAAATAGAAAATAATATTTTATTATTAACAAGGGGTTACTTTTATTAAAAAAAAAAACCCAAGTCCACCTCGATAAACGTAAATGGCATATAACTCAGAATTGAAGGAAGGGAGGTTTTTAGGAGCCTCACGCTGCGTTGCTCCAGTGCTATTGAAAATTAAAGGGAATCTTGCAGGAAAAGATGTTATTATTTCTATATCTCCCACTAAAGGGAAATCTTATATAAAATCTAACCTTTCTAACTAATTGGTGATTCTGGAGTCAAATATAATTGAAAAATTAGACTGCTTGGGTAGAAAACAATATGACATAATCGAATTACAATTAAACATTGACGGTTATACTTTTATATTGCAATTATCTGTTCGAACTCTATGGAATGATCAAAGTGACATTATTTTGGGATCGCCATGGATGGAAACCCTAGGTTCCTTCATCCTGAATACGAAGAATAAGTTTTTGACATTTTCTTACAAAAAAAAAGAAAAAAACTACAAGATCTTACAGTGAAGCTGAATTAAGTAATACTAGAAGACATACTAAATATCTCAAAAGTAAATTTTCAAGAAGGTAAAAAAGTACTACAAAATATGCAAAGAGAAGTTGATAAGATCACCATTAACAAAAATGAAGATTTTTTCGGCTTAAGGACCATAGCGAAAAGTTACTAACACAAATCAAGAAGCTTAAGAATGACAAGAAGTCATTAAAAGACAAGTTAGAGCAACTTACTCAAGAAGTATCGAAGTCTCCAGATGTAATGGTCTAGGTGGAAGATAAGGGAACTAATACCGATCCACTCAATATCACAACTCAAGAAGAGGACAAACTAGATGAAGTAAAGATGTACTCAGAAGTTGTAGTTCCAGCAACAAAATATTCAAGTGAAGATCTAGAAATTAACCATTCAGCTTCTATACCTAAAGGAAATTAGGTGCTTCAAATAAAGCAGGAAAACGACACAAACAAGATAAGGGAAAATCAAATCACTATAATTCCTTATCGAAATCTAAATCACGAGAGTAGACAACTCAATCAAGCCACGTATTTAGAACATAAACAATAAATTGATGTTCCAAACAATCCTAATGTCAGTGCAATCCATTCATGTGATAACAATTCATCACAAGTTTCCAGTCATTGCATGATTCCATAGAAGATTAATTTATGATGGTCAAATCCATTCTCAATGGGACAATTTTGTTTATCACTTACAAGATCATATCATCTTGTTTCGGTGAAGATGAAAATTCTGAAACAAAAAGACATCTGAAACAGGAAAAAGAGATCAGTAAGACATAAACAACGATTAACTAACTAATAATTAGTCAGAAGAGGCATGTCTATACAGACATGACCATTCGTGAAAGGGTACTTACCTGTCTATATATACAAGACTCTCACTTTCAATTGTATCATCATTCTCATTTATACATTTTAATATATATTCTTGTATCCTCAATGGAGATCTACATATTCCAAAGAGTATTGAACCTGAAGAACGAACTTTGTTTGTTCCAAAATAATTTAGCCAATTAGCTTAAATTATTCCCAAATCACTTTTACAATAGAATCGACTAAACATTAGGACTCACCTAAGGCCTTGACGATAAATTCCACCCTAGCTTTGGGGTGATGCTGGAGGGAAAAACTTTGTCGACCATTCGTGTTTAGAAACACAGATAATCAGTGAGACGAAAAACCTCCTAGGATGAAACTCATCGCCAAAATCAAAGGCTTACCTAGGTTGTTACATAATTAACAATCGTACTAACATCATTTACATTAAAAATTTTCAGAATGGGTTTACAATGACATAATAATTGTTGGCTGATGATTCTGAACTTCGAAAAAATTCCTTCAAGCTTATGGATCATTCTTCCTTGGAATGTAAAAAAAATGGGTGCAACATCTGGATCCATATGGGGACACATTTATGCAATGGAGCAATGTGAAAATCCAAAATCTTGTAACCAAGAAAACAAAATTACATAAAATAGATATCCATTCAAAATCAAAATCATCATGCATACATAGAATATCTGCTGGAATAGAAAAGATCTACTCTAACAAACTGAAATGAAAAAACATATAATTTAAGTGCATAAACTAATGGCATAAATTAAAAGGAGTAAGGTTAGAGATACTAAAAAAATATGTCCCACGACATCAGATGTCATTTGTGTGGCACAATATAGAACATTTGCTTGTTGACAGGTAAATCAATAAGTTGTTTGTTAGATTTCCCTTGTTGAAACTTTACCCTTTTTGGTTGATGTGAATGTTCATCATTATGCTGCATAGCTTTGTTAATCTAAAGCCTTCTTCTTTTTCTGCTCAGGAGATAGGATTGACAATGAGACGAGAAAAATGATATACTCGCTGCATGAATTCTGTCCCAAAATATGGTGGATGAACTCATGGTTTAATCTCTTTACTAGTTCTGATCTCTTCGGATATTCAACATGGCATATTCTTTCAACATCCTTGTATAACCTGACCATACCACTTGTTGTTGCGGGAATAGTGGCATAAGATAGATCCATCTGAATGGATCCACCCATGTTAACTGCAAAATTCTTTAATAGAAGAAGCCCCATAAATTTGGTACATCAATAATAGCTATATCCATGGTGATGATCTTGTATGGATAATCAACAAAGGAGATCTGTAAATCTTTGACCACACTAAGGAATTTAACCTCTCTAGAATCCATCGAGCAAATGTTGTGGTAATGCCTACAGATTCTTAAGTTCAACTGATCCATAACCTTCTTAGTCATAATAGTCTTTGATGCACCGAAATCAAGCATGAAATTATGAAGCAAACACTCATTAATATCCAAAGTTAAGAAGAAAGGCTGATGATCTTCATTAGTCATGTAGCAGTTTAAAGAATTCGACTTAATTTCTTCATCCTTAGGATTGTTATCAATATTACCCTGTTCAATCATACCCAAAGCTTTGAAGAATGATGCCCGCTGAGATGGAATTTTCAGGAGTTCAAGCACTCGGAAAAACATCTTAATACTATTAATCCATGTAGTCTAATATATTTTCAAATGTGACTTATATATTTTAGCTGCAACCTGTTTATTCTGATTCTGGTCTTTACCTTTTCTTTGATAAGTATAACCCTTACTTTTAGCAATTTCCAGAATTTGTTCTTGAGATGGCTTTTCACCATACATCTGCATGATAGGATCATTTTCATCATTGAAGTTATTGATGGTGAATTATGAAGAAATCATGTCCGTGCAACAAATTTCCTTGGAAAAAAATTGACCAACATTATTTATCTGTTCATTTGTTGCTTCATCCAAGATTTTCCTGGCAATATCACATGCACTTTCTTCATGAAAACTTTCACATGGTCTGCAAAATGGGACATGTTGATTAACAACATTGGCATACTCAAGTGGAGTAGGAGGTCTTTGATCATTAGGCGGATTCCTTCTTGGTCATGGATTATTGTTTCCTCTATTATTATTATTATTATGTCCAGGCTACATATATTGGGCTTGATTTCTTTTTATCTTAACCAACCTAAACTATATGGCACTCATCTCTCGAGCATAATAAACTCTCATTTCCTTAACCATTTGAGTTAATTATTTAATGGGATCATGATTTACCTCTTTAATTTCTTCTCCTTTAGATTTAATTGGAGCTCTTTCGAAACTAGGAATCTCTGACTTACCCGAAGCTTTCTTATCTTTTTCTAATTCTTCAGCAACATTTTGAGCAGCAACTAAAGTAACAAGCTTGGCACGTCTTATCTCATATTGAGTATCAATATTGAAGGCTTCAAGATATTTCTCTAACACCGTTTTGTAGTCTTGAGTCATATCCTTTAGAAGACCGTTAAATATTTTATTAAACTCGTCAACTATTTCATTTTCTCTTTTCTTAATAGTATTAAGCTCTTTGACCAAGTATTTTCCTTCTCTTTTATCCCAAAATTTATCTTTTAATGCATCCGTGAGGGCCCGAAAAAGATTCAAAAGAATTATCCATTTTGTCATGAAACCATTCTAATGCATTATCCTCTAATGAAAGGACAAATAAATTCATTATGACATCTTCATGGTTGTATGCAATTGCATGAGCATATCTCTGTATAAAAATGTTGAACTTCTTTATGTGAGATTCAACATTAATGGCATTATTCCCCTAGAAGGTTGGAAGCTTGCTCATAGTAGAGTCATCAGGAAGATCGTGATGATATCCCTGAACATTGGCAAAGTTGCAAGGCTTGTAATAAACCATGAAGACTTGATTAGGAGGACTAACGAAAAGAAAATGGATATCAAGGAGGAAAGATTAAATTCTCTCTATAATGTAATTTTTTAACCGAGCTCTTAGAAAAATTTCAGGAATGGGAGCGGGGTTAACCAAGCTACTAGGATTCCTTCTAGAGTAAGCTCTTGTCAATAGATGAATAAGTGGAGTCGCCACCCAAACAGGAAACCAACCTAAATGTCCAGGTGCTAAAAGTGTGGATAGAATAGATGAAAAGATTAGTGAGAGGAAAAAAGATAAGGTGATGAGAAGGTGAAGAGATATAATGGTGCTAGAAAATGTGGCATTGATGGAATAAGGAATGATGAAAGATGAAATATTGAGAAGATGTCATTGAAGCATTGAGAATGAGATAAATTCCTCTCAGAAATAGCGCCACAAAATGTTGTGGCGTTGCTGGTTCAAATGGAAAAATGAAAAGACAAGGGAAATGATAAAAGATGGAAAAAATGTTGTGAGGAATAAGGACAGAAAAATCTATCCCCAACAACGGCGCCAAAAAATGTTGTCGCTCATATTTTACAAACACTGTGACAATGACTCAAGTCGGGGGCTATCACTTTGGTCCCCAACCTCTCTGTTCTAGTTGTCTCCTAACAACAAGATATCGGGGGTAGTCCCTATGGAAATGTGAAGATGAAGGACAAGTTGGCAACCAACGACTCCAGGAGACATGATTGAATGGTCAAGCTACTTGGTTAATCTTAGAAAGACTTAAGGATTAGATTACATTCGAATGTGAGACATGTGTCCTATGGAGTAAACCTCTTGCTTTATATTAATTAGACACCAAGTAACCTAATAAATAATTGTTGCTTGAATGCTTACCTAACCTGAATGAAGTGCAAATCTTACAAAGTGAAATGAAAAATCTTGGTTGATTTTAAGATAGATGTTTATTCTAGGTGTAACCTTCCTCTTAAATATTTCAGAACTAGTCTCTAGAGTAGATTGTGGGATGGAAGCCAATGGGAAGCAGGCATAGGCTTGATTAATGATACCTCCCCCTGTGTTCCAACCACCTGATTCCTCTGGCATTACAGAGACTTTGGCTCTGATGATTGCAAGGTCATCGTGTTAACCACTAAAGAGGTGTTAAATATCTCAAACTAAATTTGAGAAAGGGGGGTATTACACAACATTTTTTCACTGTCCCTATACTTCCTGTTCCATGATCCTAGAGGACCTCTACAGTGAACTCCACATGCTTTTCCTTCATGAAGAAACTCCCATTATGTCCCTCTTCATGAGAAGATCATTTCCCTTTTGCACCATTTCCCCTGAAACTTTTGTTTTGCCCAGTTTACAAGGTCTGCACTAATGACCTTTGTCTCCCCCGCGCCAATGTGCAGAGATTAGTACTATTCCCTGCACCAGTTGGTGTGACTGGGTTATGTTCTAGTCGCGTCGGTCCTATTATGGAAAGTTTTTTAAATTAGAGCCGAAGCTTCTAGCTCTAGAATCTTCGTAACGGAAGTCCGGTAAATGGTTTGGTCGGACGAGGTCGAGGATGACAGTTTGGGCTCCTTTCCCCTATAATGATGGAACTACCTCAAGGGATAAGTCCTTCTCCCATGAGGAGAGGATCCATCTCCCATCCATTTTTCCTATATAACCTCCCTTCTTCCCAAGCACAGGCTAGTTAGAGTGTTGGCTGAGTGTGAGTATACTATTTTGATTAGACAAGAAAGCTATTACTAGTTGTAGCCATCTAGTTGTGTGAGGGAGAAGTGTGCTTGGTTTGGAGTGAATTATAAAGGGAAGAGCCTTTAAAATAGTGTTGTTTGAATCCATAATGGAATGCTAGTAGAAGTGTGTGGGAACTTGGTCTTGTCAAAGGAAGACCCCAACGTCAAGAAGAATGGTTGTAATCTCTCTTTGATATTAATATATGCAACTATCAATTGATTTCCTACACATTTTTTGTAATATTACATATTCGTGTCTTGATGCTTCTTGACTCATTAAGTAGGTTGAATTGTTGGAGCGAGCAGGCGAGGACATCATCAAGTAGGATAAGTGACCAAGAGGTAGAATGTATCTGTTGTGGCTAGACCCATTATCGAGCTAGAGGAATTCGTTCGTGTCCGCACTTATAATTTTACTTCACCACAAATTGGCGACTCCACTGAAGAGATCCCATATTTTGTTTGTTTTGGATTTCATGATTTTGTGAGAACTTTGCTAATTTCACATTTTCCCTTTGGTTCTGTTTCTTTTCTCCTGCTTATTGGCCTGTCTAAAATTCATAGTAGTAGATTTGGTCCCTGTTTTGATTTTTTTTCCTTAGTTCCCTTGGACAGTGCATTTAATTGGCTAACAGTCGCGTCGACTAGTGCGAATTACGGAGGAACAGTCACGCCGACCTGCTTCTGGTGCTTGTTGTCAGTTAGGCAGTCACACCGATCTCTGTAAGTGAAGATTAGGGCTAGACCCCAATCTTGGCCAGTGTGTTCTGCTCTTGTGTTTTGACCTCGTGAGCCCTTTTCGACCATCTTCTCCCTAATTAGAAAGCTTCATTTAGCTTGCTTTGTGTGCTTGCTTGGTTTAGCCCACCCTATGATGTGTTAATTCTAGCCCTGTGTGAAGTTATTTTTTATTTTTTCTTTGAATCCCTCGATCGACGCTACTTTTGGCCCAAAAGTCGCTCCAGTCTCAGGGGTAAGAAAAAAAATCAGAAATTCTGCCATTCCAGTGCCAGCATGTCTTGACCCTCAGACTCTCTTCTCCCTTCAAGAAGTGACTAGGATGCTTTGTTTTCAATTGAATGAGTGAAAGAGTCTCGTTTGTTCTCTTATTTCGAGTGCCTCTTTTCTCTTTCCAAGCATAGATTACATTTCTTGGTTTATTGATTGAAGCATTTATGTGTTTGGATTGTTTGATTCAGGGAAGAAGTTGATTTTAATTTCATTTATAATGCTTTGGATGTTATTGATGCTTGTTTGTTTGGAATTGTGAAAATTTTCATTAAAGTGCTTTACGTGAAAGATTCATTTTGCATTTTATGAAAAGAAGAACATCATTCTAGTTTACTTAAGCGAAAATATTGCATTATTAGTGTTATTGAGAAGCTAGAATTGCATCATCATAAGCATTGGAAATGGAACGAAACTTCTTATGTTGTTATAGGAAGATTAAGTGCAGTTCGGAGATTTATTAGAGAAAGATTTCATTCTTTGATTGTTGCATTGATTTTGTGTTACCTATCTCTGAATTAGTGTTAAATTTCGTCGAAGACAAAGATCTCTTTTCTCATATAGTTCCATATAGGAGTTTTCAGATGACAACGATAGGACCTTGTAATTGAAACCTAATTCAAGATAAAGCGTTAAAATTTATTGAATTAAGCTAAGTAAGCATTGAAACTTAACACTCACTTTTAGTGGTCTAGGCTAGAGACGTGTTCCAGCATCTTTAAACCTATTAGTTGTTGTTAGCTTCGGCACTAGATAGTGGTAGTACGGATTTGTGCTCCCCATATCATCGTGTGTATAAAGGGAGACCCCACTAGGTCTGTAATCCTTTATCTATAGGAAGTCGAGTCTGCCGCCTTGTAAACGTGATACATTGAACACAACATTCACAGAGATTGCCTGCCCGTACTTCTCAGTTCACCGGGAGGTATTCTGCATTTCACGGTTACCTGGTAATCCTTTTGCCTAGATCATCCTCAGTAGTCATTTGAACTTTTTGACTCTTTAAACTTAAAAGATCACCCGATCACTTGTCCTTTCGAGCTCGTTTCAAATCAAAAGTGATAGAGTCACGTTTCATCCTTTTCTCGACTCTTAAAATATGAAAAGTCAAAGTTTTGTTTTAGTGTCTTAAAATTAACTATCCACGAAATATTCCTGGTTAGAGTTATATTCCTTAGTAATTATTTAGGGTTGATTCCAATGGAAACATTTCCAGAATCTACCAGTCAAGGATTTCCCTCAGATGGGAATCCTGGTCCTTTTCCTTCTTTTGGAAACACTGGTGCTCCTTATATGGCAACATTGTCCATTCCTAGGTTAACCATTGGTCTACATGTCTAGTTGTTTTCGATCTCTATGGTTCTGAGTGTCCCAAATCCTACCCCGCCATCTCCTTCATTTGAATCACTTCATGTTGATTCTAAGGTTGACCTCTCCCCTTCTTCCCCTATTTCTTCCTCTTCCTCTTCTACTTCGCCTGGTGAAATTTTGAAATCCAGTAACCGGGAGGCTAAGGAGAAGAAGAAGAAGAAGTTAGATAAGTGAGAGACCAATTGTGCGGTTGTTACTCCAAATGCACATCTTGTAGAACAACCTTCTGATTCTCCATGAAAGGTCAAATTCCCTTGCAGGCTGTGTAAGGGTGACCATCTCCTCCAAGACTGTCTTGGCATTCCCAGAGTCTTAGAGGTATGGTCTCAAAATGTGGATTGACCATCCCGATCGAGCTCTAGAGATCATGTCGATGTTGCACCCTCAATTAGCGATGGTAAGAAGAAATGGAAGATTAGATTCCCCTATAGGTTATGTGAAGGAGAGTATCTTCTTCACCTTTATCCTCTTATGGATAAGGCTTCCAAAGTTTTGGAAAACCTTGCAGCTCCTCAACCCCAACTTCCTGTTGGTTATCAGAAGCTTTCTTTTAACCCTCTCCCAGTTGGTAAAGAGATTGACTTGGATTCATCTCTTGCCCGTCCTGCTCTTCCTGAGCGAGACTCTCTTATGTTTGTCCCTGACTAGCCATTAGTCGAAAAGAGTGTCGACTTGGTTTCGCCACCAGTTGTTCACTCTGTTCCGGAAGAGAGTGGTCATCAACTTGCTCATGTTCTTCTCATCTCCTCAAATTGTCATGAATCGAAGAATGACCCTCCCATCCCGACTGTTCATGAGAGTCCTTCTTCTATTCCTGCAAAGCATGGGGGCAATCATATGATGACCACACCAAGTAGTTCTGTCATTTATTTCGATTGAAGTCACTTGACTACTTTCTGCCTCCCATCTTATGTGCCTTTCCAGGTCACAGTACAAGCCTATAATATGGTAGTACCTGACACTATATTAGATGAAGGTGCGTTTGTTAGCATCATGTCTTCTACTACTTGGCAAGCTTTGGGTTCCCAATCAACCCTTAGGGATCCTTCCAAAGTTCCCTATTACTTTGGGAGGGAAGACCATCTATATAGACGTGATGGTAGTCCAAGGTCCCTTAGATTTTAATCTCCTCCTTGGACACAACTATGTTTATGTCATGGGAACTCTTGTTTCTTCACTTTTCCATGTGGTTTGTTTTCCGCACGATGGGAGAATTGTGACTATTGATCAAATGTCATTCATTGGTCACCAGGCATCTCCTTTGCAACCATCGTCCCCTATTGGCTCTTGTTTGCAAGAAGTACCTTCCCCACCACAAGTCAATTATGTGGCTCCCTGCTCCATCTCCACATCTACTGATGATCACATAGGTGGTATAGTACATTATGTACTGGAGGCATTGTAACCCGATCTGTCTTTGGTACCAAATGACATGTTTTCCTCCTAGAGCGTGGTTCTTCCGTCTAGTGAAGACCTCTTGGGAGCCATGTTATCGTATGGTTCATGGACAGATGTATGAGGATAGTTCCTGGTCTTGTGTCAACCTCGTTAAAAAATGAAACAAGGGTCCTGAGGATAGTTTGTTCCTATATCAAGCTCATTAAAAAATTAAACAAGGGTCCCGACGACAGTTTCTACCTGTATCAACCTCATTAAAAAATGAAACGGATGTCTAAGGATAGTTCTTTTACTATGTCAATCTCGTTAAAAAATGAAGCAACTCCCTTTTCCAAATCGAGTCTTTGATTAAGATCTCGTAAAATCCCAGTCGAGTCTTTCCAAGATCTTGAAAGTGAACCTTCAGTCCATCCACCTAGTTGACTGAAATGAATCTTGGGGGGCGTGTACCTCGATTGAGTCATTATGTTGGGGGCATGCAAACTTCTAGCAAGCATAGTTTTTCATTTCAAGATTGTGTGAACATGAAACTGAATCCAAGCAGAATTCTCCATGGTTCAAGCTTGTGTAAAAATGAACCCATGCCTAATTTACATCTCTTGATTGTCGTATTTATCAGGTAATTTCTGCTAGATGAGCCTTGGTTGTTTCATTCCATCTCCACCATCTCTTTGGCCGATCATATGCTTTCACTTGGTTGTTTTTCCTTTCCTAAGGGAGCGCAACGATGAGTGGTTTTGTTAGCCAACCTGTTGAACATTACATGTTTTGAGCAATTCCACCATTGCCGGAACCAGTTGCTACCCTTTATGCCACTCGTTCCTCCAAGACAAGTCACCTTTAAACTCTTTTCTGACTCATACAAAATGAAAACATTTCCGAGTATTTTTCTCTTTTTGACTCGTTAAAGAGAATAAAAATGGGAGTTCCACTTTAAGCTCTTTTCCGACCCTTTAAAAGAAAAAATAGGGCCGGCACCTTATCGTTTTAAACTCGTTAACGGATGTGAAATGTTGTGCACCTAGTATAAGTTTACCCCTTTTTCGGGTTGGGAGGCACTATTTACAAAACAGGTACTCCTTGACTATAATGGTCAAGCGGTTCTCTCAAGTATTGTTTTCTACCTTTTCGGGCTCGAGAGACAGAAATGTACGAAAAGGGACCATGTGGAGTTTTATTTTACGTGTCTTTTTCAAACTATCTAAACATGAAAAAGATACCGAGTTACACCTTTGTCAGACTCATTAAACTATTAAATGATAGCAGATTCATCACCATGACGAACACAAGCTTCTCCTTCCTAGGGCTTGTTAAACTTACTAGGTCGGATTCGTCCAAAGGATGAACTTACAGTGCAAGCATATGATATCACCTTCAAGCATGCGATTAAAAAAATAATTGGGGTACTCGCCAAAAATGGTGGGGGAAAATTTGGAAATATATCGAGTCGTGTTGGCAGCTTACTCTTGAACATGACACTCTTTGCTTCGTGTCGGGTTGGGACATCCTCCTTTGCATCGTTGACCTTCCTAGGTTTGGGCCGTTCATTTTTGACTTCCATTTGATCTCTGCCACATCATTATGACCACCAATCCCATGGATCCAAAAGTTACCAAACTTCCAGTTGTGTTGCAGATATGTTCAAGAGTTGTCCTTTTGTCATTACGCTTACCTCTGATTCTCTGTATCTTCCAAAATCATTTTGCATCCTCTCGTCTCGCGTCGATGATGTCGGATTCATTATGGCCCTCCTTTGACATGGTCGCTTTCTGTCGACTTCGACTCATTATCGGGGAAGTTGATCGAGAGACTCCCTTCGAGTAACTTAGAGCTTGCATGCCCTAATGGCAAGTTCTTCACACTCGATGACAAGTTTACGTCATTGGCTTTTGATCGAGTGATTTCACCGGTGTTCGACTTCAGTTCTTGTATTCACATTCTGTGAATTGTGATGATAGTACCTAGAGGGCCATTGTCATTATTGGTGGTTTCTCTCACGCTTGTTTACGTCAATGACTGGTAATCAAGTGAATTTATAGCATGTTCAACGTCAACACATCTATTCACATGTTAGAATCTGTACTTTGATCGAGTCATGTTTGAGCTCAAGACCCTAGACTTAGATCATGCAAGTCTAGGTTGCCAAGTGGTGTGACATGGTTTATGATGATATGCATGTCTCTTTCAGATGGTTGGCTGCGACCAAACCATGAGTTATCATATGTGATCCTTCTCATTATTAGATGGCTACGACCATACCTCGGTTTCATTATGATCCTCTTAGACGGATGGCTGCGCCCATACTTGGATCCATTTACATGATCATATTCTTGATGGCTGTGTCCATGCCATGATTCATGTATCATTTGATAGAGATCTCAGTTTATGTATATGTATCTATAATTTCTTGCAAGTTTTCTGACGGCAGACCGATTCCCCACACCAATTTATAAAACATTTCATCCCTCACTCCGGTTCGGCCTTCACGCTTTAGGGGGCATCTATTACACAAAATTTTGTCATTGTCCCTGTACTCCCCATTCCACGATCCTGGAGGAACTCTACAGTGAACCTCGCATGCTTTGCCTTCATGAAGAAACTCCCATTATGTCCCTCTTCATGAGCATATCATTTTCCTTTTGCACCATTTCGCCTAAAACTTTTGTTTTGCCCAGTTTACAAGGTCGGCGCTAATGACCTTTGTCTCCCATGTGCCAATGTGTAGAGATTAGCACTATTCCCCGCGCCGATCGATGTGACTGAGCTGTGTTCTAGTTGCGTCAGTCCTGTTATGGAAAGTTTTTTAAATTAGAGCCGAAGCTTTCCAGCTCTAGAAGCTTTGTAACGGAAGTCCGGTAAATGGTTTGGTCGGATGGGGTCGAGGATGACAGTTTGGGCTCCTTTCCCCTATAATGATGGAACTACCTCGTGGGATAAGTCATTCTCCCATGAGGAGAGGATCCATCTCCCATCCATTTTTCTTATATAAACCTCACTTCTTCCCAAGCACAGGCTAGTTAGAGTGTTGGCTGAATGTGAGTATACTATTTTGATTAGACAAGAAAGCTATTACTAGTTGTAGCCATCTAGTTGTGTGAGGGAGAAGTGTGTTTGGTTTGGAGTGAATTCTAAAGGGAAGAGCATTTAAACTATTTTTGTTTGAAGCCATTATGGAATGCTAGCAGAAGTGTGTGGGAACCCGGTCTTGTCAGAAGAAGATTCTGACGTCAAGATGAATGGTTGTAATCTCTCTTTGATATTAATATATGCAACTATCGATTGATTTCCTACATGTTTTGTAATATCACATATTTTTGTCTTGATGCTTCTTGACTCATTAAGTAGGTTGAATTGCAAATTTTCTATTGTTATGTTTATGTGCTGTTGTTGTTTACTTGTTTCAGGAGCTTGAAGAAGGAAGCGAGAGATTGTTGAAGCGAGTAAGCGAGGACATCATCAAGCAGGATAAGCGACCAAGAGGTAGGCCCTATTGATTGATTCTAATCTAAGGAAATCTTCCATAGAATGTATCTGTTGTGGCTAGACCCATTATCGGGTTAGAGGAATTCTTTCATGTTCGCACTTATAATTTTTCTTCACCACAGGGGGTCTTATTGTCTATCACCCAAGTTTATGCTTGGAGATAATTTAATTAATGGAACTAGTACTAATATGAGATGCAAGGATTATGAGTGGTTCTTTAAGGTAATATTGTTTAATTTGTTTAAGTACTTAGTTATGATTGGATCTTATGTTATACCAACAAGTATTTATAAATAGAATACAATCTTAACCACAAGAAAATGTGCAAATTTATCAAGTGCCAACAAGATACAAGGTATAACCTCAATAACCGCAAGTGATATCAACTTAATACATGAACCAATGATAATAAGAGCACTTATCCACCTTATACAATTAGCTAATGATCCTCAATTCAAGATGTCAATGACAATTACTAGAGACAATTAGAAACCTTCCAAGATATTCCAATGATGATTCCAAAACGAGATTATTAATAATCTTATGTCAATATTACTCAGTGCCAATTATTTGAAAGATGATATGATTGCAAAATATTTTTCAACAATTAATCTCTTTTATGTAATTAAATTCAAGCTAAATTCCCAAATTGTTTAAGAGGCATCCAATGACATGCAATTTTGCTTCTCATGATGTACCAATATGCGAAGGATTTACAATAACTGTAAACCAATAATGGTAAGGGGAACAAGAGCAATTATCCAATGCTTCACTTATAAACACAACAGTGCCAATTAGATTTAAGCACATAAGAGAGAAAAATTACTTGAATGCTAATTGGTAGAGACAATTAGATAAAAAATGGCTAATGAAACTTAAACCATTCAACAGAATGCAACTTGAGAATAGAGTGCTTTAGTTAGTGAATTTATTAGATGTTAAGTTATGAGAACTTTAAAACTCACAATAAAACCACAAGCGTTAGTCCTCTTCTTAGCAATAATTGTTAAATCATTTAGCCACTAGATTGAAAGCAATGCCTTTAAATATGAGCAATAGAGTATGAGCAAGTGAAAACACTTATGTCGTTTATGTTCTTATTATATTCAACGAGAAATAAGTAAATTCTATGATAGTAGTAACAAATTATGAGAGTAGTGAGCTACCAATGTGTTATCTTGTGCCAAAATGTGTTAAACAATTTCCAAGTGCCTAACAAAACTTACCAATATGAAATATTAGATACTCTAGCGCTCTTATGATGCAATTAACAATGTTATATCAGACCTTGTGATTTATATATGATAATCATTAGAACTTGAAATCTTATCCTAACAAGTATGTGAAATTTATCCACTTAATTCCTTAATGTATGAAGTACTTTAGAGTATTTATCTTATAATTTTATCACCATTAGGAAATGATTAGCTTCTTGTAGTGAACAGTGAGGGAAATAGAGTTTAGAGACCAAATCTTTGAGGTGCTAGGCCTTGAAGATGTTAAAATCTGAAAGTTTTATGCAAAAATTAAAAAAACAAATTGTAGAAACATGAAATTTCTATGCAGAAAACTGAATGTACGTGCAGAAAATTGTACTTTGGAATTGAATGTACTTTGCAGAAAGTTGAATTTACTTTGTAGAAAACTGAATGTACTTGCAGAAAACTGAATTTACTTTGCAGAAAGTTGAATGTACTTTGCAAAAACCTTAATGTACTTTGCAGAAAATTGAATGTATTATATTGTTACAATTACTTAGAATGCAGATTTCTTCTTCACAACTTTTCAAAACAACAATTGTTGATAGAACATAAACTTAAGGATCATATGAAGACATCCAAGCACAAATATGAGACATTGAGAGTTATGTCCAATGACCAGGGAAAAACCCACAAGGGGAAAACCCAAATGATTCTTCTTTTATTATATTTCTTCAATTTTTCAACAGAGTACAAAGAGAGAGAGAGAGAATGACTAAAGTCACCAATGTTTGATCAACTTGCAGCTAGAGTGCTCTTGCTCTTTGCTGGAAAATCTCCTCCTTCTCTTGATTAGATCTTGTCCTACACACTTGCTCTAGCTCTTCCCTTGCTCTTACTCTTCACTTTCTCTCACACTTCTCTTGCACACACTCAACTCTAGCTCTCTTTCTTCACAATGAACATGTTACCCTAAACTCTCACTTGCTCTTTCTTAAATAGATGAAAAATGAGAGTTATAAAACGAATTCATTATTTGAGCCAATAATAGGAGAATTGAATTCCATGAAGGAGGATTTACTTGAGAAGAAGTATAACTCATTCCAATAGCAGAGAAAGAGGTACACTTGTCTCAAGGAGTTAAAATTTGAATTAGGGAGCGATAGTATTTGGTGAGACTTACAAATCGAATTGAATGATGGAGTTACAAGTACATTTAATGAGGAGGAGTTACACTTTTGTCATACATTGAATTAGTGAGGGAGAGTTACATTCTCTTCAAGTGTGGAGTTAGTATTTTATTCCAAGAGAGAGGTTCAATTTGGCAAGTAAGAGATTCTCAATTTAGTTTACTTATTTCATGAGAGAATTTGTTTTATTAATCCATTAAAGGTGAATGAATTTAGACTATTTTATAAAATAATGACTTTTAGACTATCATATTAATAATAATACTAGTAACGATAAAAATATTAATTCTTGACTTGTATAATCATTATTGATTTAATTTTAAAGTGGATTCCATATGTCAAGATCATCCTTGATCATTTAGACATGACTTTCTATTGGAAAGTCGCTTCCAAATTGAGATGCGACTTACTATTTTTGGGAAGTCATATTAGAATTGTTAGAAATGAAATTTTATTATAGGTGGTTCAAACAGAACTGAAAGATATTATTTCTTCTTGGAGAAATTCATCTTTGAGCTGTCAAGTTTTAACACTCCCTCTCAACTAGGGAGGAATTTCTTTCTACATCAAAGATCTCTACTTCCTTTGATCTTTTTCATTCATCTCAGTTCAAATCTGCTAAGTAACCTCTGTAACAATGAAGTCACAATTTAAAGAAGAATCATCCACTTGACACAAATTTGTAAAGGAAATAACTATCACATGTCACATAAACAAGGACTATATTAAACCAGTTTCATATAAAAAAAATAGGTGATAAAACATAGAAATCACATAGACAAGACTCGAACAAGTCACATAGACAAGAATCAAACACAACCAAATGTCAAGCGATGGAACACATGCATCCTAGATAAGTCACATATACAAGTCTCACTACACCTATCGGCTAGATAGGTGGCTCTTCCCATGTCCTAGACTGTGGTTCAGATTCATACTAAGGCCTACTCTTGTGGTGCACACTACACAAGAGGTCTCTCATCCTCAGGAGCTTCCCGACGTCATTACCTAATTTTGTGAGCTCTATCAGGGGGGAAAGACATATCAGTGTTATCGATTAGATGTGACCACCTCCCGGAAGGGTCACATCCATAAGTCCAAGCTGCTCTAGAAAAACCAAGAACTTCCCTTTCGGTAAAGGCTTGGTAAGAATGTTAGTTATCTGATCATCAATGGAGATGTGATGGAGCCTCACTACTCCTCTCTGCACCATATCCCGAATATAGTGATACTTGATCTCAATATGCTTGGACTTGTCATGAAACACATGATTTTTTGCAAGACGAATCCTGCTCTTATACTTGTCATATAACTGTTGTGTTTGGAACTTTCTCAAATAGTTCCCCAAAAATATTTCTCAGCCAAACTGCTTCATAACTAGCCATGCTAGCAACAATGTACTCAGCTTCAGTTGTACTTAGTGCAATAAAATTCTACTTTCTACTCATCCAAGAGATCATGGCAGATCCCAAGCTAAAGCAACACCCATAAGTGATCTTTCTATTAGTAGAGTTACCTTCCCAATTAGCATCAGTATATCCATGAAGTCTTACATTTTTAGCAGTATATTTCAATCCTAGATTTATAGTTCCATGCAAGTATCTGAGTACATGTTTTGCAGCAATCTAGTGGGCATAAAAGCGATCAATCATATGTTGACTTAGAGTGTTTATAGCAAAGCAAATATCATGCCTAGTGTTTACCAAAAACATCAAAGCACCAATGAGTTGTCTATACTCTGTGGGATTTGCTAGACAAGGTCCTGCAACGTTTCCACATAATTCCTTAAAGTTCATTTCCATAGGAGTATGCATTGACTTACATTCTACCATAGCAAATATTTCAAGAAGCTTAACAACATATTTTCCTTGAGAAAGATAAATTTCACCAAGTCTTTGCCAGACCTCTAGTCCCAAAAAATAATGCATTAAACCAAGGTCTTTCATTTCAAATTCAAAAGTTAACCCCCTCTTACATTAGAGGATAAGAGGTTCTCCACCTGTTAAGAATAAGTCATCAACATACAATACCAAAATCAAAGGTATACCTTGGACTATATTGAAGTAGAGGTTTGGGTCTGCGCCGCATCTTGTGAAACCAAGCTTTATCATGTCGTTATCAATGCAAGCATACCAAACTCTTGGAGCTTGCTTCAACCCAGATAAGGCTTTCTTCAGTCTGCATACATGAGTTTCTCTGTCATTCTCTTCAAAGCCTTGTGGTTATTCCATAAATACCTCTTCCTTGATGAAGCCATGCAAGAAAGTAGTTTTCACGTCCATTTGGTGAAGATTCCATCTCTAGCTAGCAACTAAAGCAACAACATATAGAATAGTAGTATATCAAGATACAAGTGAAAAATTCTCATCATAATCTATTCCCTCTTTTTGTGAGAATCCTCTAGCTACAAATCTAGCGTTATATTTTTCAATACTATCATTTGTGCCATGTTTAATCTTAAACAACTATTTGGAATGCCAACAAATTTACCTCGAGGTCTAGGAACCACCTCCCGGACATCATTTTGGATGGAATCGTATTCTTCAGTCATGACATCTTTCCATACTTGTTCTATTGCAGCTTCTTCAACGGTTCATGGTTCTTCCTGAATGATTTTTCTCATGGTAGTAACGTACCCTTGAAACTGACTTGGCTTCTTACTTTCTCTGAACATTCCTCTTGGGGTTGCATCTTGTTCAACATCTTGCAAGGTATCTCACAGCCATAGTGGTATCTTTCTGGTAGGAGGATCATGTGGTGGAGGATCTAGAGGATCCATGGAACCCATTGGATTATCAACAAGCTCATTCTCCGGTTCCGGTTTAGACTCAAATGCGGGCTTTTTTTTATTAATAGCTTGTCTAAATTGAAGGAGGAGGAGAGTCTCTTGATTTTCTAAGAGCTGCATCTTCATCAAATGTTATGTCTCTTCTAAACTCAATAGTTCTTTAACTAGGTACATAAATTCTATAATCTTTTGAATTATCACAATAACCAACAAACGTACCTTTCTTACTTAGATGATTCCATTTTGTTCCTTTTCTCTTTTGGCACGTGGAAGTACAAGGGAAAACCAAATATTATCAAGTGGCTCACCTCAGGCCTTTTACTAGTGAAGACTTCTTCAGGAGTCTTATTGTCTAAAGCTTAATGAGGAGTTTTGTTTTGCACATAAACAACAGTATTTGCAGCTTCTCCCCACAGAAAATTCAGTATCTTTTGATCATGCAACATGGCTCTAACTACTTCCATAATGGTTCTATTTTTTCTCTCAACCACACCATTTCATTGTGGATTATACTACACGGTGGTTTATTTCTTTATTCTAGCGTCTCTACAAAGATCATTAAACTCATTGGAGGTGAAATTTCCCTCATTATTAGATCAGAAATCTTTGATTAGCTTTCCCATTTGATTTTCAATCAAAGCCTTGACATATATTAACATGTCAAATGCTTCCCCATTCTTTTTCAAAAATAATATCCATGTATTGCGAGAAAAATCATAAAAAAAAATCATGAAATACAAGTAGCCACAAAGAGAAGTAATGGGCATAGGTCCACATAAATCAGAATGTGTGAGTTGAAGTACTTGACTGTTTTTGTTCTGCTTGAAGGGAATGATCCATGTATATGCTTTCCACTTACACATCTTGTGAAACCCCTTCATGATCCATTATGATATCAGGCATTCTAGAAACCATCTTCCTTACATGAGGTAAGGCTTTGTAGTGTAAGTGAGCAAATATTTTGTGCCATAGCTCACACTGAAGATCAATATCATGGACCAATGCATGAATGGGTTTACCATTGACTTCGTAAAGCCCTTCACAACTTGATCCAAGAGTGAAGACTTCTCTCATACTTGAGTTCAAAGGCCAAGTTAGAAATTTTCCATTCATAAAAACAAATTTCATTCCTTTATCTTCTAGAGCATATATGGATAATTTTTTTTTTTTTCAAACCAAGTACATACAAAACTTCTTGAAAAAAAATAGATTTCCCATCATCTAATTGAAATGAAACTAAACCATAACCTTCAAATTGGTGAGTAGAATTATCTCTGAGGATAACATTTAAATTAGTCTCCCTATCATTAGAGAGCGCCTTTTTATAACCAATAAAATGTTTGGATGCACCACTATCAACTAAACAACTATCAAATGAACCCGCAGAAGAAGAACTGGAAAGAGCAAAAACAAGAAAATATTTTGATTGAGTTTCTACTGCATTATTTCTATATCTTGGATTTCTTGTTTTATTAGGATGCCATTTTCTTTGAAACAAGGAGTTATTCTTTTGAAACAAGGAGTTATTCTTCTTTCTTTACAGTCACAAGCAAAATGACCATGTTTTTGACAGTTAAAGCATCTAACTTTTGACACGTCTAGATTCCCTTTGCTTGATTTGAAAGTAGATTTATTTTATTACCTTTCTTTCTCTTGTCATAGGCTAAAAATGCAATAGGTTCTCCTTCTTCATGATGTGAAATTCTCCTTATGGAGATCATTCTAGCCTCCTCTTGGATACACTTTCCCAAGAGCTCATCAAATGTGGGAATAGTGTTGATGTTGCTGATGGTGGTGATAAAAGTCTCCCAAACATGAGAAAGACCCCCAAGCACAATCAACACAATTTCTATAGAAATTCTCACTGTAGATCACCTAATAACGCAATATACTAAAGCAAAATACTTGAGCTACTTCTACTATCAAACTTTGCGAAAGCTTAATCAATCTGTGCAAGATCAATCAGAACACATATAACAGAGAAGAAGAAATCATACACATGAAACACTGAAGAATACTCTAGGGAAAGCCTAAGCTAAAAACCCCAATATTTGTATTATCATACAAGTGGAAATATGTCCAGATTACACAAAGCTTTAGCTCACAAGCTATCCAGCTGTCAGTACAATCCCTCTGCTGCTCATAGACAGTCAAAGGATTCTCACAAACCTTCTCCTCTACCCTCCAAGTCTCCTATTTCCTTGCGCAGTTTCTCCTGGGGTCCAATGTTGCCATCTGTGTGAATTCACCTCTCACACAACTCACCAAACTTAGAAGTAACTCACCAAATTGAGATAATTCCTTCTGCATGGATGAGTTTCATATATAGGAAAAATCCTCTAACTAATAGTACACTGTCCCATCCTCTGATCTCAACTGGGTCTCTGACTGAATTGACATGCATGAGTTATTTATGAGAGAATATTCAGTTATTTGAAGTGCAATAGTTACATGCATGCATGAATTAACTAACTGAACTCACAATCAGTTCCATAAACTGTTGGAACTAATCTAACTGGACTTAACTCAGTTAAATGAGCTAACTAGTTACAACTCAAAGCACAACTCATCCTGATCTCCTTAATCAAGGGATAACTTCCTCAATCAAAGGGGAAATTGTTGCATGTCTTCACATAGACTTCAGGTTTGATTTTCTCCAACTAATTAACTCAAGATGAATTAATTAATTATTTTTCAAATAGCTACTAAGATCAAATTTGAATTTTAATTCTCAATTTTAGTTCAGGGACTAACTAAAATTGGAATGTATCCCAAAATGCTATTTATAGCATTTCTATTTTATCATTCCTTGTTGCTATATCCAACACTGGTAACTGAAATGATATTTATAGCAATGTTATTTTTATAATTTCTATTTTTAGCATTTCTTGTTGCCATTTTCAACACTCCTTCTCAACAAGAAAGGCATTCAACTCGAACTCGATCTTGAACCTTTGGAAAGTTCTGCATGCAACACTTCTCCCTAGTGTTGTTGCTCCAACAACTCTAGGAACAAAAAAGTATCCAACCTGAATCTGAATGATGCCTCTGTCATCAAAGTCTCTGGCTACTATTGCCTCTGCCGACTGAAAACTCTACACCTCTGTGCTCTTCAGTGTTTGACTGCTCTAGCCTCTGTCACTTTGATCTCTGACTGCATCAATCACACTAATTCCTCCTGTTGCATATGTGCTGCTGCTGGTCCTATCTCCCAGCATGCATTTGCACTGCACCTCCTCTCATCATGTTGCATTGTGCTGCCCACTGCTGCACTGCAACTCAATTACTAAGAAGTAAGTAACTAATCTCCCAACTGACCTCCCTGTTGGGCTAGAAATATCCTCTGATGTTGAAGATTCCTCTGCCGCTCCATATTCATTTGCCTCTACCCACTTAGCCAGTCCTGCTACTCCTCGTAGGGGCTCCCATAGCAAGGTCTAATCAAAGAGGTTGGGTACCTCAAGGATCCTGCCGCTATTCCATCCTTCTTGGGGCTATTACTCCACATCGCCCCACCTCCTACCTAGAAGTATGGATGCATGTGATCCCTCTGCCCACTTGGCTCAAAAGTTCCCCCTACTGGAGGTCTCTGCATGAGTGGATGCCTCCACTCGATCTCCTCTCGGCTTCTCCAGTTGTGGCTGCTCCACAACCTCCTGAAGCTGCTTCACCAATTATGGCTCCTCCAAAATTGTCTGAGATTTCTTCTGGCACTGCCTGTTGAGAGCTAATGTACTCTCCGTCTCAACCACCAAGTCTCCAACAGTTGCCTTCCTCCTCAAGGCTTTGCATGCATATTGAACCTCAAGAGCATATAGGTTCTTGACTCGTGAACCGATATGCTTCACCTGTCCCATCGTGATGTGTCTAAGGAAAACCTTTCCCATACTGAAGACTATATCATAGCCTTCGTCTTCCAGCATCGCAATCGATACCAAGTTCTTCTTCAGTCTTGGCACATACTTCAAATTTGTCAAGGTAATGTGAGCTCCATGCTCCCTCTTAAAAGAAACTGTGCCCACACCTGAAACACTATACTTTTCATCATTACCCATTACTATGAGTATCCGAAGGTCTTTCTCCTCCAAGGTATTGAAAAAACTCTTATCGCTTGTCATGTGGAATGAGGCTCCACTATCAAGAAACCAACCACAAACCATCATCAATGAAACCATGCATGCAATGAGGGTAAAATCCAATTCGAACTGAGAGGCCAATGCCTCACCTTTAGATCCTTCCTTGGATCCCATCTTGGATTTCTTCAATGGACAATTTGTTACATAACGACCTACCTCATGACAATGAAAGCATCGCACTTTCGATTTTTCAAACTTCTTCCCACCATGGGAAGAACTCGATTTGGGATGAGAATCATTCTCCTTCCCTTTCTTTTCCTTACTCGCTAAGGCACAATTTTCTTCATCCTCCTTGGATGAAAAACCATCTCTGGTGCTTCTCCTTATCTCCTCAAATATCAGATCCAACCAAAGTCGTTCCCAATCTAGCCGTTTCTCTCTTCCATTTATCGAGTCTTGGTAGCTGTGCCAGCTCTTAGGAAAGACCGAGGAGAGCAAGACTCACCATGTCATCATCAGCTGTCGTGATCCCTACACTTCCAAGCTCATCCTTGCAGGTGGTGAGCTTGTTCAGATATGTAGAGATCGTGTCGCCCTTTTCACACGATTTTCCGAAGCTTGTCTTTGAGTGCCAACTTCCTCTGAGCGCTGCTGTTCTGATATAGATCCTTCAATGTTTTCCACATTGAAAATGGTGTCTCCTTCCCATGGAGGCTTGAGACTATGTGGTCTTGAATTCCCTCCAGAAGGAGTCTCCTCGCTCTAGCCACACATTTCTTCCATTCTGCCAATTCTTGGGCTTTAGTTGCTACTGGCTTGGGGACTTCTTGATCAATGAAGTCCTTTAGACCGTTGTCCTATAATACCACTTCCATGTGATCCTTCCAGGATATATAATTCGAGATGCCATCAAGGGCATACTGAAGTCTCAAACCATTGAACACCATTGGTGAAATTTGAGATGTGATAAGAATTCGAATTCTATAATCAGGAACTTCAAACTTCGAACTTCTCCCTTCTTTGTATATTGCTCTTCGCTTTGATCACCTTTGCTCTAATACCATGCAGAAATTCTCACTGTAGATCACTTGATAATGCAATATACTAAAGCAAAATACTTGATCTACTTCTACTATCAAACGTTGCGGAATCTTAATCAATTTGAGCAAGATCAATCAGAACACATATAACAGAGAAGAAGAAAGCATACACATGAAACACAAAATAATACTCTGGGGAAAGCCTTAGCTAAAATCCCCGATCTCTGTATTATCATACAAGTGGAAATATGTCTAGATTACAGAAAGCTTTAGCTCACAAGCTATCTAGATCTCAGTACAATCCCTCTGCTGCTCATAGATAGTCAAATGCTTTTCACAAACCTTCTCCTCTGCCCTCCAAGCCTCCTATTTCCTTAAGCAGTTTCTCTTGGGGTCCAATGCTGCCACCTGTGTGAATTCACCTCTCACACAACTCACCAAACTCAGAAGTAACTATGCAATCTTGAAGGAATTAATTCCTTCTATATGGATGAGTTTCCTATATAGGAAAAATCCTACAACTGATAGTACACTGTCCCATCCTCTGATCTCAATTGGGTCTCTGACTGAACTGACATGCATGAGTTATTTATGAGAGAATATTCAGTTATCTGAAGTGCAGTAATTACATGCATGCATGTATTAACTAACTGAACTCACAATCAACTCCACAAACTGTTGGAACTAATCTAATTGGACTTAATTCAGTTAACTGAGCTAACTAATTACAACTCAAAGTAAAACTCATCCTAATCTCCTTAATCAAGGGATAACTTCCTCAATCAAAAGGGAAACTGTTGCATGTCTTCACATAGACTTCATGTTTGATTTTATCCAACTAATTAACTCAAGATGAATTAATTAATTATTTTTCAAATAGCTGCTAAGATCAAATTCGAATTTTAATTCTCAATTTTAGTTCAGGGACTAACTAAAATTGGAATGTATCCCGAAATGTTATTTATAGCAATGCTACTTTTAGCATTTCTATTTTATCATTCCTTGTTGCTATATCAAACATTGGTACTTGAAATGCTATTTATAGAAATGCTATTTTTAGTATTTCTTGTTTCCATTTTCAACAATTTCTTTGTCGGGTACAAATTCACCGACTTTTGACAGTTGATTCTTGATTTTAGTCATTCTAAGGAAGTATGCATGAACTATCTCTCCTCTATTCATCTTGATGTCCTTCAACTGATTCTTCAAGGCAATAATCTGGTTCAAGTTACTAATTGCAAACATGCCAATTAATTTGTCATACATTTCTTTATCTTTCTTCAAACTAGAAACATAAGTAATGAGATGAACTCTAAGAAAATCAAAGATTATTTTTCTAGCTTTGATTTCACCCTTTTTATATTTGGATTTGACAGCAACACTTGTATTATCTGGTGGATCAGCTATTGTGTCTTCAACATATGCTAGAACTTCGTGTTCTTCAAGAGTAATATATACCCTTGCTTTCCATGGACCAAAGTTTGAAGCATCGTTCAACTTCTCCTTTATCTTGAAGTAGGACGAAGCCATCTCAATTAGAAAACTTTGGCAGCAAGTGGGATCTCCTCAGGTGATCCCTGATCTCCTTAGACTTGACTTCACCAAGGCTCTGATTACCATATTAAAATTTGAAAGTTCTATGCAAAAATTTAAAAATTCTTTGCAGAAACTTGAAAGTTCTATGCAGAAAATTGAATGTACTTTGTAGAAAAGTGAATGGAACTGAATGTACTTTGCATAAAGTTGAATGTACTTTGCAGAAAATTGAATGTAGAATGTTGTTACAATTACTTAGAATGCAAATATCTTCTTCACAACTTTTCAGAATAGCAATTGTAGATAGAACATCAACTTAAGGATCATATGAAGACAGTTAAGCACAAATATGAGACACTGAGAGTTAGGTCCAATGACCAACGCAAAACCCAAATGATTCTTCTTCTATTAGATTTTTTCAATTGTTTAGCAGAGTACAATAAGAGAGAGAGAGAGAGAGAGAGAGAGAGAGAGAGAATGAATCAATTTACCAATGTTAAATCAACTTGTAGCTAAAGTGCTGGAAAATATCCTCCTTCTCTTGATTAGATCTTATCCTACACACTTTCTCCAACTCTTCCCTTGCTTTTACTCTTCACCTTCTCTCACACTTCTCTTGCACATACTCAACTCTAGCTCTCATTCTTCACAATGAACATGTTACACTCAACTTTCACTTGCTCTTGCTTAAATATATGAGAAAGGAGAGTGTTGACGGTGTTGGATCCGCCAACATTCAAGGGATCTCCCTGGTATGAAGTCCCAACTAGACCTCACACCATTTGATGTAGGATTCCCATCCAATATGATGGCCCGATTGCCATTATCTTAAAGATATGCCTTAGCTCTTATTGTTCAGCACATGAGAGTGTTATGCTTGTAACTTCAAGAAAGCGAGGTGAGTGTGCTTGGTGAGTGCTTAATTTAACTTTGTGTCTGGGTTCTCTTACTGTCAAAAGGGGGAGGTAAAGTGAGCCTCTTGATGAAAGGGAATAGTCCCAACCCAGGAAGAAACACACACAAGAAACAACAAGGGTCTATCCAAGATCCAGTGGAATAGTCCACAATGGATGCAGCAGTCGTGAAAACCAAAGTTCAATGGAGAGCATGTACATTGTCCAGCGAAATAGTCTACATGGGGGTGATGCTCGTTAACACTAAGAAATACACAAAAATGGTATGTCTAATGTCCGACGAAATAGTCCACATGGACGGGACAACAGTGATAAATAATACAACACATCTTCAACAATATGAGTACTAAAATAACCTAAGTATTTCAACTATCTTAGTACAGGTTAAGAAAATACACAAATGTTTAAAGAATAGTCTTACAAACGGATACAAAACATGCGTGAAAACATGATAGCCTAAGACAAGATTTTGAATTAAGCGAAAGTTCCAAGACACATTTGTACACCATACATCACTAGCCCCAGTAGTGGAGTGTTGGAGCCACTGCTCGCTCCTCAGAGAAAATATTACATACTCTTAAGGCTATGTGGGAGGAGCCAAGGTGAAAAGTGCTTTGCATGTACAAATGAGGGGGTATATATAGCCAAGGGTGAAACTGACCCTTGTGACTCTTGAACTTCCCTCATGATTGTTCGACTTACATGACTATTCAACTTCATTTGTGGGTCTCTTGGACTTCCACGTCACATTACATTGATTACAACAAGTATGGCCCAAAGTAGTGATGTGGCCGAGATGACTCATGACACAACTCGACATGACACTACTGACATGAACATTCTAACTGTGGTGTCCGTCTTGAGATGTTATGATGTTGGGTGATGAGTATGCTCTTGGTGTATCATATCTTCACCTCTGCATGATGAAGTGTGCGGGGTCTTTGATGGTCTTGGCATTCGCTTGATGGTTCATGCATGTGTATGTATCTCCTTTGCTTGCTACTTGGTATTCTTCGTGTGTTCGGTTAACTGCGAGAGAGTCTTCGAGCATGCACTCCTTCTTCATCCCGTTCGTCGTCATGCCATGTTCCATTCATGTACCTGCTTCTGCAATCACTCATGACGAGACGACATCAAATCCAAAAATATCCTAATCTACCATGCTGCATTTTTTCCGTGATTGGTCCGGGTGACCAAGAGGGAGGACAAGGTACTGATACTACGCAGAGCACAACTCAAGCCGGGATGCAGGACTCCGGGGCATTGTCGGGAAAAATTGTGCAGAGGTCAATGGGAGGCTTATTTGAGTAGTCTAGGACAGTAGTGACATCTGCAGGAGAGGGCCCAGCTGGGAGGCATAATTGTGCAGTTTTTACGGGGAGGTAGTGCGGGCAGCAGGAAGCACTGGCAGTGAAAACTGCGCAGTTTTCTGGAGGATGTCGGGATCAAGATGGGGGAATTGCTGGCCAAAACTACGCAATTCTGGGAGATAGTCAAGGTAGGACATGACTGCGCAATTTCCGAGCTAAGTGGAGTGTTGGGAAGCAGTAGGATTGTCAGTGAAAATTGTGTAGTTTTCAGTAGGAGAGAAGAGCTGGTCAACAGGGAGACCGCCTAGAAAAACTGCACAATTTCCTGAGACAGTGCAGTTGCAGGGAGCAGATGCTTGTCCCTCATGTTTGCATAGTTTCTGCAGGCAGTGTAGGTAGGAAATTTAGATAGCTACTACTCAGGTTTGGGGATGAGTTTAGCCTTGGGTCACAACTCAAGTTGGATATTCTGGTTGACCAGAGGGAGGCTTAGTGGATGGTCTTGCGGGAAGCACAAATTAGAATGGCTTCTTAGACAACTTTTGCGTAGTTCTGGGAGAGAGACAACTGGCTCATTTCCAAAATCACACAGTGCAGGCTGCCCGGGAGGACAACCTCAAGGTCCGCACAGTTCTGGGAAATAATGTAGGGTCACTGACAGATGAGACTACGTAGTGCAACTCAGTGGAGGTCTAGTTGATGGAATGTTGTCCGGTCAACAGATTTTCTGGAAAAACGGTTAAGTGTGTGAGCAAGCGAACTCATGTATATATGAGCTTGTGAACACACACTTAACATGACTTGATGATAAGACACCTCAAACCAATAAGACAACATGTGCTCAGTGCGACCGTCTAAAGGTGAGAGCAACAAGTGCGACACTTAAGATAGGTCATTAAACTATCATGATGAAACTTGTGCAACAATGTCTACAACTTTTTGTGTGAGTATGATGGGTGTTTACATAGTCGGAACAACTCATGCACATAAAGGCAAACCTTCGATATCACCAGAACAAGGTCGTAAGCATGACATAACAATCAACATGCCAAAGATGATGGTTGGTGAAACAAGTGAAAAGGAAGCAAGACATGTAGAGGAAATACATGAAATGACTTTTGTGTTTGCACACATGCATGTTACTGAAGACAAGATGATATGACAATGACAAGAAGTTCTGCAAACTGAACTAAGAGATGTACTTCGTAAGGTGTTATTACTTACCATACTTACCCTCAAGATGATCATGCATCTGACAGAGTTTGCATAAGGTCCTGATTTTTTTCCATCGCTTAGTCTCTTGGTCCTTATCCTCAACTCCTTGGGAGTGATCTTAGCTTGTCACATTTTCCTGTTAGTCACTGAAAGATAAATCAGCACAGTTTCAACGGATAGTGACTGTTGCTGAAATGAGGCCTTGGGAGGCCCATTTGCATAGTTTCTGCATGCAAGACAGACAAGACAACTTCGACAACACTGCGCAATTTTGAGGCACAAGACATTGCTGCAGGATGGGATCCTGGGAGGAAACCTCCTCGTAGTTTCTGAGTGTAGTGCAGCCTGGGTAGCTGAGAGGCAATACTGTGCAATTTCTATATGCAAGGCACTGCTATGGGATGGGTTCCAGGAGGGCACATCTGCGCAGTTTCAGGTTACAAGGCAGACTGAGCAGCTAAGGGACAATACTGTGCAGTTTTGGATGCCAAGGGAGGTTGGGGTCTCTGCACACTACACAGTTCCAGCAGGCAAGGGAAAAAGATTGAGGGTTGCAGAAGCAAAGTGCACAGTTCTGGGAAGCTGGATGAGGCTAGTTTGCTCAAGAAATTGGCTAAGTGTGAGATCACAGAACATATGTAAACAATTATATGACTCCACTATGATGACACACGAACATTTAGTGATACAATGTAGACCATCTAGAATTTATAAAACATACTCTTCTTGATGCAACAACTTTCACGATAAGAGTGCGTAAAGTGAGTGTGAAACATGTCTATGTAATGAAACAACTCATACGCAAGAGATTTCCCTTGAAGCAAAACATCATTCCCTTTGCATGACAAACAACAATCCCTATGCCCAAAGATGACACATGCTACATAAATATGAGAACATAACAACTCTTAAGATTAAGAAGGGGAGATTGAGATCATCAGCTTACCAACAAGTGACCAAGGAATGATCAATCACATGATCCAAAGTAGGCTCCGAAATTTGTATGCGAGCCAAAATTTTGGAGGGTGGTTGCAGCTGTTACAATAGAGAGTTATAAAATGAATTCATTCCTTGAGCCAATAATAGGAGAATTGAATTCCATGAGGGAGGAGTTACTTAAGGAGAAGAGTAACAAATCCCAAGAATATAGAGAGAGGTACACTTGTCTTGAGGAGTTAAAATTTGAATTAGGGAGAAAGAATATTTGGTGAGAGTTACAAATCGAATTGAATGAGGGAGTTACAAGTGCATTTAATGAAAAGGAGTTACACTTTCGTCACGCATTGAATTAGTGAGGGAGAGTTACATTCTCTTAATTGTGGAGTTACTATTCTATTCCAAAAGAGAGGTTCAATTTTCCGAGTAAGAGATTCTCAATTTAGTTTACTTATTTCATGAGAGAATTCATTTTTATTAATCCATTAAGGGTGAATGACTTTAGACTATTTTAAAAATAATAGTATAATAATAATAATAATACTAGTAAGGATAAAAATATTAATTCTTGACTTGCATAATCTTGACTGATTTGCTTTTAAAGTGGATTCCATATGTCGAGATCGTCCTCGATCATTTAGACACAACTTTCTATTTTTGGAAAGTCACTTCCAAATTGAGATGTGACTTACTATTTTTGGAAAGTCATATTAGAATTGTTAGAAATGAAATTTTATTATAGATGGTTCAAACAGAACTGAAAGATATGATTTCTTCTAGGAGAAATTCATCCCTAAGCTATCAAATTTTAATAGAAGATAGTTTCCCAACTTATCCAATGACTTGTTCACCTACTTCCACCAAAGTTAGCTTGAAAACTCACTAAAAAGCACCAATATTAGCTTTAGAATTTTAATGATAAACCACAGTGAGGAAAAGAGGGCCAGGGAAGGAAAGATAGAGGCCAAAGAGAGGGATTAAGACCAAAATTTGGCCAAGGAAGGATAGCGGCTAGGGTACAAAGGCCTAGCAGGCCTTTGTTAAGGTGAAAGAAGGCCCACAAAGGGTTGTCATAAGCCCCACAAGGGCTACATTCTAAGGAAAGAGGCATGTCACAAGCCCTAAGAGGGTTGTGACTTGGGAGAAAAGGGAGAGAAGGGAAGACAAAGGGTTAAGGAGGAGGATGCAAGGGCAACAGAGGAAGGAGAAGGTTGGACAGAGGTAGGGAAGGAGGACCGAGGGGAAGGGAAGGCCTAAACAGGCCTGTGACAAGCCTAAAGGAGGAGATCGAGAGGGCTAGGAGTGAGAGGAGGGTTTCCAAGGGCCAAAGAAGCCCACAACCGAGGCTAAACAAGTAGGCCAAGAGGTATTTGAGGGAGATTGAGGCCTTTCAGCCTCACGCGAAGGCCTAAAAATGCCAAAAACACCCATGGCAAGGGCTAAAAGGGTAGGTCGAGGCTTTTAGAGGCCTATGGCTAGCCTTGGAAGGCTAGAAAAAGATGACGTAGGGACTTCAAGGGGGAAATAATCAGGGCTATGGAGGACGTTGGGCCTAGAGGCCCTAAAAAATTTCAAACCATTGCCAAAATTCTAATTTTATTCAAATCTTCAATTTCACTACGAAATTCCTCAGTTGTTGGCCTTGCAAAAATTTTAGAGATTAGATATTACCCTCAAGGGCCTAGATCTAGTTCAAAACCCCAACAAATTTCTTTGAATCACTTGGATCTGACCAACACAAATAAATTTACAAGTACCCAAAAAGTCAATATATATAAACAAATTCAAAACCCCAAACCAGCTGTAAACAAAGGTTAGAAAAGTAAAATTTATTTACAAAATTTATTTTACAAAAATAATTTACAAATTATACAAATGTACAATGTTTGAAATATTTTTGGAGAATATTTTTTTTATAAAATATGACTATGGCTAGATGTGTTTTGAAAAATAGATGCTAACCATAGCCTTAACGAAGTGACAAAATCACATAAAATATTCGAACTCTAAACAATGTCAGCTTGTGCCTACAGTCTGTGAACTTGGAGCCCAAGGGTAAGGGAACCTACAAACTCTATATTTCTTCTCAATAAAAATCGTTAGAACATACAATGAGTTGGATCACCTAAGATAAGCCCAAAACTTACCCATAGAATGTTCCTATCGTCTGCAAATGAAATAATGATTCGAATAATTAAAGCATAATATAGGAAAGCACATACCCATCACATACCACAGATCAATGAGACAAAGACACCAGGAACTATACCCCAAAGTCTTTTATTATGAGATTTAAACATTTCCAGCAGAACATTGGTTTCACGCCATTGTTTACAAAATTACATCAGACCAAAGATTAGGATGATCCAAATGGGAGCAAAATGTCTTCTATTTATAGAGCAATTCCTCCAAGTGGAAAATCACTGCTAGTTGGCTTGATCCCCATCAAAATAATCTGACCATTAATAAATCCTTGATCAAATTTTAATCTTTGTCGTCGAAAATCTTTATTTTTGTGAAATTTTCGAATTTTTGTTAGTTCAAAATTAATTATTTTGAACTACTTTCCTAAAAAAAATGATTTTGACTTAACCACCAAACTCCAAGGGTCCAATTTTTCTTGAAATTTCCAATATTCCCTTGATGGGGGACCTCAAAAAATTAACTTTTTTTAGGCTCACAAATTCCACTTGGAGAAGTTAATTTCTCTAACATTTTAATTTTGACTCTAAATTAGTTAATTTCTACCTTAAAATTCATGAAGAGATCAATTATATTTTTACCCTCAAATATTTAGTCATGGTGTCTAAGTATGAGGAACCATGCACTAAAATATTTTTTACATAAGACTATATAAATTCAACCCTAAAAGGTGTAGATTTTAACCCCGTACAGAAATTACCTGCATACGAATTCTAAATCACAGGAAAAATAAAAATGCAAGAGAATAACACATAAAACACATATACACAGAGATTTCCCACTGGATCCCAAAACTGGGACTACCAGCTTTATTTTTTTATTATGTTCCTTTCAATGTTACAATACATATTTATACATGCCGGAGCATCAAATACCATGGACCGAAAACCATCGCGTCCAATACCATGGACCAAAAAACCATCGCATCCAATACCATGGATCTAAAACCATCATGTCCAAAAAATATGTGCGAAAATCATGCACAAAACCATAGGTGGGTCCGCCCAACCTAACACAGGGTCCAAAACCAAAATTTTCTGGGGCGCTGCCCCGGACCCCATAAAGTGGGGTTACGGGTACCCCTCAAACCCCCTGTTAACTATGCGGAAAGAATATAACACAACTCAACAATCTCCCACTTGTTGTTTTCTTTCCACAGGGGGCCACAAGAGAGCTTAGTCATTTTTCTAGCCCTGAAACACCCATTGTTTC
>APFE030282256.1:0-14224 GCA_000404065.3 Pinus taeda
TCAGCAAGGCTGGACTGCTACAACAAGCATTGGACCTAAGGTAAGATCGAAAACATTTGAATTCTCGTAGAATGATGTATATCTAGAGAAGGATAGCTCTTGTTTGGTTTGTTTGTCATTAGAGAGTCTTAGACTCCTAGGAAGGTTAGATTTGTCCGCATGTATAACCCATTCCGTGTGACACTTGGATCCAATGGTAAATTACGGCTAATCCTTGTCAACACTTTTTGATCCAATGGTAAATTATGGCTAATCCTTGTCAACACTTTTTAAAAATGGTTAATGACCATGAACCATGGTCGACCTTCTTAAACCATTGTTATCCATAGTGAAACATACCCAAGCATGGAAAACCATCATCAACATAGTCAACCATGGTAAACCATAGTCAACCGTGGTAAACCACCATCAACTGTAGTCAACCATAGTCACCCTCCATCAACCATAAACTTGACCATATTTAGCTATATTAAATCAAGGTCGACTAATCCTCCCCATGCACGTTGTCTTTCAACTATAACAACGACATTAAAAGTGGTTTATATACACCAATCTATGCCATTCATTTTTGGAAGGAGAAAAATTGCACCAATGAGTGTATATGGACCTCTTTTAATGCAGTTTGATATATATGTTGAGTGAAAAACTCTTTTTTGTTGGATTTATGAATAATTGAACTAAATATAACATCCACTCATGGCTTACTTAATTGTAGCTTATTTTTATATATATTATGTGGAAAAAGTATTTATTTTGGCATCGTGAATGACATAAATTTTATATGGGATCCGCTCATGAATTATTTTAATACACACAACGAGACATATTTATGTTGTGACCAAATGAGTTGGAAAATAGAGCAGTCTCATACTCACATGACATGGAGTCACTTGCATTAATTACCACCCCTAGCCCTAAAGTGAACATGGGTTAATCAAGGGATCAAAATAAAAAACTCATAATATTTTACATAATATATTTATGTGCTCTATCAAGTGAGCTACCCCAAAAACATGATCTATCTATATATATGTCATGTTAATGAATAACATATTATAAGATGAAAATAATAGTGTTGAGCTTCTCTTTGTGCGCAATAAACGGTATATTATAAAAGGAAAATCCTAAATCTTGGTCATCTCTTTTTTGATTTTTTTGGTTAAATATTTTTTTACATTATTTTTTGTTTCTACATAGCTACAAAAGGTATCATTATTTTTCTGCACATTATTATTTATGTTAGCCCAATTTTTGATTCAAAATAAAATAATTTTTAATAATATATCAATAATAATTATTTAATAAAAATCTAGTGATAATAATAATATGATGCAACAACGTTATAACTCAAAGTTGATAATAATATAAACTCAAAATTGATAATAATATAAAATAGTAATAGTTTGTGGTAAACATTACAAAAGACTATACTTGAAGTCAAGTCTACCCCATGGTAATCCAGTCATTATATGATGTATTCTTCACACTGAGATGATAACACAACCAAGAGAGATAAAAGATGGAATTTTTATACTACCATTTGCATTTGTTTGGAAATATTCATTTTCCTTAATATTATTAAGGAAGAGATTTGAGCCCATGGGGCTTTGGATTGACGGTGAATGGGTGTACTGTTAAGGCACTCCTTGCGATAGGTCACCGGTTCAAATCCCCGTGGGTGATTAGGTAGTATTAATAAGAAAAAAAAAGGAAGAGATTTTATTGTTAGCTGTCTCTAAAAAAAGTTTAAGGTTAAATTTCTAATAATTAATAGTCTCTATAAAATTTTGATTATTTACGAAATAAAATAATTTTATACAATAAAATTTGGGTAAATTATTTTTTAAAAATATACAAATTGACTAATACATTTTATGGTAAAAGTAAAGAAAATTAGTATACCAACTAATATTAACGATTAAAATTTCCCAATAATTACATTACAAATTTGATCATTCATTCATTCTCGTATTCATCCCTGGTAAGGGTAAGTATTCATCCCTTGTATCCTTACCCATTCTCTTAGGTCTGTATCCTTAACTAAGCTTCGATGAGCACACAAGTTTTTGATTGCTATTTTCACATGATTCTAATTGATATATTTCTCATTTGATACAACACACAGTGGATTGGATTATTAGTACATTACAAAGTTTGATCATTCATTCTCATGTTTAGTATTCATCGTTTGTATCCTTACCTAGGCTTCGATGAGCATGATGGACTTTGATTGCCATTCCCTTCACTTCTAATTGATATATTTCTCACTTGAGCTTTAAAATATTCGATTTAGCCGTGAATTCAATGGGGGTGTTTTATTCATTCCATCTAGATAAACCCTTAATCGTGACTACCAATTTTCTCTTACTTTTACTTTCAAAGCCCATAGGAGACTTTTACCTAGAGCTTGTTAGCAATTTACTCCATGCTTGGGGAGACATGAACTCCTAAGCTCTTCTTTCTCATGCTCCGCCCGACACTTATACAAGTTGGCATAAATTTTGACCACACTGATCGCCAATATTAAAAACCTCCATTTTTTCATTTCATGATGTAATATGAATCCAAAATATTAATATCAATATTGTTGGACACTTAATCCTCTATGGGTTGGTGTAGAATGTGAATAGCCATGAGAGTCCAAGAGACCTTGGGGTGTGGAACCCAACGGTCACACGAATGTACTGTAAATGTATATCATTGTCAAATAATAGAAACAATATAATGCTTATCTTTCCTATTCTGTCTCTGCCATATACGTTTTTAACATGGTATTAGAGCTGCAAAATAATTCTGGCCTGCTCTAATTTGAGCCACTAGTTTTTGTGGCCTTTATGTGCATGTCAGTCCTGCACCTCTACTCATAATCCCGAAATAGTAAAAATTGGCGTCCTAAGTCTACAAATTCAAATGTTTTATATTAGCCTGCGTTACGAGGTTTGTCATATGCTCTATTGAAACATTGAAGTTTTTTTGATATACTGATGGTCTCTTTGACTTTGCGTTACCTATCTGTCAAAACAACATCATCTTTGAAATCCATGCATGCCTGGCACTCTCTCTTACAATTTCTCTACGTGGCATTATTTGTGTCCCATATAATTGGAAGTGTCTCTGGGGGATTTACATTGGGCATCTTGTTTATATCCTTTGAGGAGGAACTTGAATTGGATCGATAAGAATTTTGTACAGACTGGTTTCATGTCACCCAATAGTTTGCAGATTGTATTTATTTATTTTGCAGACAATTTGAAATTCCTCTTTTAAGAGAGTGGAAGCCCCTCACATCTAATCTCTATAGAAAGTTTTATAAAGTACTGTGTCGTTCATTGAAGCCAATAGTCCCTTTGAAAGTGTATGAACCTTTCCTTAGAGATTATGTTAAAGAAGGGTGAAGAAGAGATTTTAATGTGAACTAGTCCAACTTGTGCTGGTTCTAAAATTTGTTGAACTTGAGCAAGAATTTGATGCTTTGTATGAGTTTTGAAGGTTGTGAAAACAGGTTCATTGGTTGCTTTATATATTAAAGCATTGGAATGGATCCATGGTCCATGCATAACTTCTAAACTATATGTGCGCTACAAAACTTGGAGTTTGGTTGAATATTGAATTGTGCTGAACCTCGTGAACAATTAGTTGAGTCCCTGAAGTTTGTTGGAATGCTGTATGGTATAATAGTTCAGTGAATTGGAGAGTTTCCATATGCATTGTTGTTTGTTGCTCTCTATGGTGAACTGTTATATGGTTTGAAACCTTGAAGGTTCATCCCTCTTCGTGGATTAAAGTATTCTTTGCGTGTATTAATGAATGCTAGAGTGATTCTCTACAACGATTAGAGTCCTCACCTGAATTTTGGTCTGTTGGTTAATTTAGAACACTGGTAATGAACACTAGCATGCTCGATCCATGTTTGGGGGACTCCTTTGTCATTGATATCTGCATTTTCTACATGTAGATTTCAATGATATGATAAAAGGGGCAGAAGAATGTGAAGAGTCACCTCTACAGAAGATAACACTTCAACATGATCAATATGATCAAATAGATATAGATGGGAAAGTCTGGTAGTTATATTTCCAAAAAAAAAAGAGGCTCGTGGGAGAAGGCAAGAAACAAAGTCAGAGACACTGCACACATAAATAACATTGTGGAGGAAAGAGAAGGGAGAATTATAGGAGCTTGGCATAGTTTCCTCACATATTTGAGCTTGGCCTTGCAATGCATAATATCATAGTTGATTGCACTGGCAAATTGTTGGTCCTCAGAGTTAGTATCGTTGGTCATGCTTCCGAGGTGTGTTGAAATCGAGATCTATATACAGTATATGTTGCCTGTGCGTTGATATTTTGCTAGCATGATGTGAACTGTTTTCATTGAATTGAAGATGGTATATATAATATATATTATATATATATATAATATATATATATATATATATATATATATTATATATAAAGGTCACATTAAGCATAATATCAAACCTCAAACAAATAATATATAAATTGTTTGAGATTGATTATATGCTTATAATTGAACCTATATAAAATATATATATCTATATATATATATATATATATATATATATATAATATAGGTCAATATAAGCATATATCACCCAAACAATATATATAATAATGTTTGAGGTGTATATGCTATAATGAATATATATATATTATATATATATATATATTATAAATAATATATATATATATATAATATATATATATATTATATATATATATATATATATTATTGTTTGAGGTTGATATATGCATAGAATTGAACCTTGAATTCAATGATTTCATGAACCTTGTTACAAAGGAAATACACAGCTATTAAATAACTTGGAACTGGGTAGGGTATTGGTGCATTGGCATGAGCATTTAATGTTGAGCATTGAGCATTGCATAAGGCAATCCCCTTGGTGTTGTATTATTCAAAATTTAGTGGGGGCGGCTGAAATGCCATGGCTTGGAATTGTTGTATGCTGCCTTGAATACGTTGAAGGCTTGCATATTCCATATGGTCAATCATATTCTATTGTGGTTTTGAGATAATTATATATATATGCAACTTGGTTTATTTATATAGCTTGAGATCAAGAAGCCACACAATTTATGGACCAAGTAACAACTGAAGGGGGGTGAGATAATTGTTGTGTTTTATCCTAAAACGCTTCGGATGGTGTACTATGATGACTGCGTGGAGTTCTGAACCTCAAGGTGCTATGCTACTTGTTGACTGTATCAACATCTTTTACCAGCCAGGATGTGTTCCAGAACTGAAACAAACAATATATTTTCTCATGCTGGTGCTAGAGTATCATCCACTTGCATTATGATTGTGTGATTATATTGGCTGCCATCGAACTACTCGATTATGAATAGTATTTTAGCTGGTGCAGTGAGCGTGGAGACTGAGCAATGAGTGTGGAATAGTTTGAAAGCTATGAACACCGGTGCATTGAGGATTGAATACCTAAGATTCAAAATAAGATCACTCAAGCACAGTCGATGTATCGAATATTTGTAGTGTTGGAGATGTTATCTCTGCTTTGAATGTCAAGGTAACAATTCATTTGATGTGTATCACTTTATTTTTACTCGAGTCGTATACATATGATTACGTAGCTTGTGAATGATTACCTATGGAAGAGGCTTCGTACTTGAAAGTGAATTGGAACAAAAACACATGATCAAATAATCTCTATTTTGTGTTGAAGCTACTCATTCAACATGAGAGCATTTGCAGTATATGCCTTGAGTTTCTGTAATAGGCATGTAAAGGCATTTGCATAGATTTTCTAGGAATATTTTCTTCATGGTCATTATTTGTGAAAATGGAATTCAATTCACAAAATTTGGGTTGAGTCCATTATTTTTTTAACATTCCATTACATAAAAAAAAAATCAGTGCTTCCCCTATAGTTGTCAAGTTTCAAGATTTTGTTTTCTTGGGGTTAAAGAGAATACCTTGCAATGACATTGGTTCACAGTTGTGAACAAATTTTAAAGTGTAAGTTTGACATTGGAGAAAATGACTCAAATTGGTGAAGTATTAAAGTTCTTGAAAACTCTAATACAATCTACTTCTAATGACACATTCCAAATTAGCAAAGGCTCTCTCTCAAAAATTCAACAATGTCTACAATATGCACAAGAACAGATTGATTTTATGCAGTTTGAATCATAACTACAAAAGGAGGAGTTACAAAAGTATACTCATAATTTTGAACTTGTTTCTGTTCAAAACATTGAAACAAACTCCCATAAGCAGCAAGTTGATCCAGTGCCTAATGAAGCAACAAAATAACATGCAGATGCAGAAGTTCAGTCTACACATCCGAAGCCTATCATCAGACCTTGGGAAGACCTTGTCCATAACAAGCACAAAACGGGTCTTGGATATGACAAGGACGTGTCCTTTCATATTGCAGATTACTCAAAGCCCATTCGCTTTCAGAAAGTTGGATTCCTTCATGACAGTTAACCTTCAGATGTTCCAGATTTTGCTCCTCTTCCACAACAACAGATTGTGAAATGCCAACACTGTGAGCGAGTTGGCCATAGGAAAGATCACTGTTTTTATCTTCATCCATGTAAGCACTGTCATAAAACCACCCATTCTTCAAACAAATGCTTCATAAACAAACCTCGTACAAGAACATGGATTCATATTGCATGGATAACTTCTTGGCAATGGGCATCAATAGCCAATAAGATATTTCAGTCGTATGTCCGAACGTGTTCTAGAGTATCGAATAGTCTTGTAATTGAGTTTTCTCTGTCATCTCACCTTGTATCTAACAGGGGGGAAATAATGGTCATCTACAAGCTTCAAAGCCACATCAAGCGAGCCTGAGCCACAACTTGCCATACCAGATTCAGAGTTGTAGCCATAGACAAAGATTCCCTTGAACATGCCTTTAGTTGGTGATGCCTCTTCAAAGAATTGGGGACACTTCATCTAGCAGAAGACTTCAACTTCTTGCCACTCTTTTTGAAGAGTTCCAGGAATTTCATTAAGCATTCCAGAGTTGTTGGTCATCCTTAAACCATCACAGGTTGAGACCTCCCTTTTGAGGATGAGGTTCTCCCTTTTATTCGGGGTGAGACCTCCCTTTCATGGTTGAAGGTTTCCCCCTTCAAAACATCAGGAGCACTTCCTCTAGCAGAAGACTTGAGCTTCATGCCAGACTTGGAAGAGTTCTGCGAACTGCACTAAGCGTTCCAGTGATGGTGGTCATCTTTAAACCATCGCCATTTATACCAACATTTCAGAGAGCACATTCAATCTAGTGCTACCATGCATTTTTGCACATTTTGTATTACAACACTCTTCTTGGACTCATACATAACCCTTCGGATTAAGGTGGGAATGTTGGACACCTAATCCTCTATGGGTTGGTGTAGAATGTGAACAATCATGAGAGTCCAAGAGACCTTGGGATGTGGAACCAATGGTCACACGAATGTACTATAAATGTATATCATTGTGAAATAATAGAAACAATCTAATGCTTATCTTTCCTATTTTGTCTCTACCATATATGTATTTAACAAATATGAACCAGTTATAAAAATTATTTTGAATGATTGGTTTATATAATTCGATGTTTATGTTTTAATGGTCTGTTGCAAAGAAAAGAACAATAGGTATTTAAAAAAAAAGTAAATTGAACAACACGAAAAATGATGTAAACAACTTTCTCAAATATTACTATGAATATGATGAATTTATTAATCTCATAAATATATGAAAATAAAAGAAATTCAAAAAACATTTTATAAAGAAGGCCACAATGTTATTAGTTGTATGTCATAGCGATACAGACTTCTATCGCCCCTCTTCTTTCTTCCTAATTGTAACATATGCACTATCTTTCATCTTGGCATAACGTTGAAAAGAGAAAGGCAGTGCAATGAGTAAACCATCTATTGATTTCACTCTTGATATGGCTGTGAAGGTAAGACCTTGTTGCTCTTTATTCCTAATATCAACTTACACTCATTCTAAAGTCAATCCATGTGACTTGCGGATTGTAAGAGCCCATTCCATCTTCAAAGGAATTTGTTTTCAATTTCCTCTTATCACTGGTGTGATAGGAACAATGTTTGGATTGCTTGCATCAAATGGAACACCAACATACTTATCAAAAACAACAGTTGTGAACATTGAAAGTTGAGGTGGCTTATAGTAGGCGTATAAAATATATCCTCAACATAACCAAGTGTGCCATTCACCAAGCCAACTTCAACCCATAAATTACATGTCACCATAACACGCTAACCACGACACAACAAAACTTCATGGTCCAATTGATCATCATCAACACCAATGATTTCTGAACGCCTTGAATGCTCAGCAACACATCGTGCAATTGGAGAATTTAATGAATTTTAACATATGCCTATTATGGAAGGAGACGAAATTATTTGTTGGAAACATGTGAACTGCTGCATTAAATAATTCTCTTTTTCTAGGATGCAACTTGATATCAACCCATGACATAAGAAACTCCCAATCTTCAAGAACAGGCTCTACATTTCTTATGTTATTGAGGGCTCTACCAAAACAAGATTGTTTCTCAGTATTCCCTTGTTGGTGAAATATTGTGTCAAGAGTGGAAACAATGTTGAATTTGTTCCACAAGAATTTCCCTGTTGTATTACCTACATACAAAGGCTTATCTCTCATAGGAGGAAGTTGGCCAAGGTCACCCACAAGGATGATGGATTTTCCACCAAAAGGACAATTCTTTTTCTCTCGAAATGCTTCTCGTAATCGAGCATCTATTAGCATAAACAACCTTGATCCTCGAACTCTCATTTCATCAATCAATATATATCTAACATACATTCACATTTCTTCTTGGAATACTACAAGTGACTGCCCTTGTAGTGGATGCATATCTTTAATTGGAATTTTAAGAGCTGATTGTATTGCTTTTGCATGTATATTAAAAGCATCTATTCCTATTCGGACAAGAAGAAGAAAAGGGATTCTTCCATTACTTAACAAATTAGAAAGAGCTTCAAAACTACAATGGATAAGGAAAGACTTCCCGGTGCCCACAATGCCCTGAACAATCATAAGAAGAGGTTCACGAATCTCATATTCAGCAAAGTGCCTTAAAACAATTTCAAAAGCAAGTCGTTGTTTTTCCGAAAAAGAATCTGGAGATGCAAATGTTCTATTTGAAAGGTCAAAAATATCACCCCTTGATTTTTCATTCCCTATAAAATAAATAGCTTCTTCTGCAACATCATTAGAAATAGTTGTACTTTCCTAGTCAAAGGATATACCAAAGTCCCTTCGATCAAGGGTGTGAAGATCATAAACATGCACACCATTTGGTGGAACCAAGTGAGAGAAAATTTTTCATTCTTGAAAATCATCTTCAAGATTCATTTCTTGGTTAGAAAAATCACCATCTTCTTCATCTTCGATATTGTCTATAGTTAATATATTTCGATCAAAATGCCATGCTTGATATCGAAAATTCCTCCAATTTTCAATAAAAAAAATAGCTAAAAGGAAAATTTCTGTAGAATGTCATGAAATGGCTTGTACAAGAGAAATTCTATCTAGAAAAAGGTTTCAAATTCCTCCGAAGCCTCACTAGGAATAAAATAAAACCATGGCGAAAACCGAACAATAGCATGAACATCTCTAAGCTTCCATGGATATTGTTGATGCTTGCTATAAAATGTACAAGATCTTGTTGTTTCTATTAAAGATATATGTTAAAGGAAAAAAAGTATCTTTTGATAATGTTGAACAAAAGTATTCTTAGATGAACATTGCAAGCCATTCTTTGAGATTTTCCTAAAAACATTTCTTCCAACATTTAAGGAAACAAATTTTCGACTACAAACTACAAGAGGTAGCTTAAGCAACATATGGCACGTTTCTTGTGCTCCAATGTCAAGGTCAACAATCGTTTCTGCAAGAAACCTTCTATATGCACATAAAGCATGATCCTGAGAGCCGATAGAATTTGAAATTCTAGTTAACATATGATGATAACGTTCAAACCTTTTTTCTACTTTTGATGCATACTTATCAATATATTTCTAGACAACATAGAGAGAAAGCATTGGCTGGCAATCCACATTTGCACGCCACATTGTTAGAAGGTAAACGTTATGTATATTAAGCTTGTCATCATTTCTTGTTGGCTCATATTTTTTCTTCCTTGATCATCTATGAACAATCTTGATTCATCACAAAGATCCCATGGAGCATTGTACTGACATGTTAGAATAGTGCCCATTTTGCACAAACAAGAATCTACAGTACACTTTGTCTGCCTTTGGACATGATTTAACAATTCTTCGTAATCATTATGAGGATTACAAGAGAAAATCTGACCAGTATTCAATAGGAAAGGGTCATCATTGAGGCTTTGTGGAACCATTATGTTGCGACAATGTATGTCACGTTGTTTCCATGCAATTACATATTTGTCGAAGAATATCTTCGCAAGTTGTACATCAGAACCATTTGACCAATCAAGTATTTCCATGTGAAGAGTGCCTTCTAACCATAGGAAACCATGGATATGTGTTGAACCTCTATGTTTCCAGTGATATCTAAAAAAATGAAGATATAGTTACTCCAAACAATATAAATAGAATCACAATAAAAGTTGACAAAGTATAGAAAACAAATTCAACAACACAAAACCTGTACCAGAAGTCTTTAGCTTTAAAATATTTTTGGATAGCTTCCTCTCGAAAAATATTGAATCTATGTTGCATAAATGTGGCAACAATATGAGGGTACTGAATAGCATTCTCAATTTTCATACGATGCTCATTTGAAGAACAAGAATGTGAATGTATGGGCATGAGGTTATGCAAATCTGGCCACTTTGTGTCAGCTGCACTCAAAGTAAAAAATAAACATGGACATCCTAACTGAGTAATCATGTTAGTCAATTTAGCTCGACATATGCCCTTGTACCTCATAGAGAAGAACCAAACCGCATACGATGCTCAACCAACTTATTATTTGGTAAATCAGATAGTTGGTGACGTAAATCTTCAATTGTTGTAGGTGAGTTATCATGTAAATGTTTCTTTGCAAAAACTGCAACAGTTGCTTGGTTCCGATGCCGCATTATCATGTTCAATAGGTAATATCGAAAGAGAAGATGGCTTCCAAATCTCTGATCATAGTACCTAAGAAGATGAGATGCATACTCATGAATTTCAACACTATAAATACGTGGTTGCAACCAATCAACATCACCAGTGGGGAACAATGTTGGGAATGCCATATCTAATAACCCCTCTGTATTATATTCATTCACTGGAGAGGTACCAATGATGGGCCAATCCATGTATTGAACATGTGAAGAATCAACATTATAAAAAATGCTCTAATTTCTTCCACTTCTCTTCATTCATTTGGTAGGCGGGCAACAAAAGAAGAAGGATGAGAGGGCTAAGGAAATTGGAAAATGAAATGGCTAAGGCTTTGGAAAGGAAAAATGGCATTTTGGCACATTAATAAACCAATGAACACCCACACTAGGATGTATTGCCCAACATTCAACTTGGAATAATTTTCCCATCAACTGTGGTTATTATTTTTCCTTTATTAACTTTTATTACATGATGCTCTTCTCGAAAGATAAACAAATGTCTCCTTCAGGCTTAAATTTGTTGATTTTGACATTGAAGAATATGAATCATAGTCAATTACAACATCTCGATAATATTGATCATGTTGGATTTTGAAAAGCAATGAAGCCATCACTCGAGATCTTTTGACATAACATTCATAATATTTAGATGGAGCGACATGTCTCCTCACAATCAAAAAGTCAATTTCTTCAACATGTCAGGGAAGACTTTGTACAATTGTAGAAATATCTTGAGGAAAGCTAATTGGATGACCACTACACTTATATTTCCCACCTCGAGCATGTGTCACTTGCAAAATGGGATTCACACGTTCTATTAGCATTCCTTCAACTTGAGTAAGAACTCTTAAAATATGAGGTTTCTCATTGGGATCCATGTTATTATATCGACAAAAATGATGGGCTCCCCTTTCACTCTTACATTGTCTATAGATAGGTCCTTCAGAATGTCTCAAAACGTGGATTCTGGGAAACAATTCTTAGCAAATGTGACACATTTGGACAATTGACAAGCTATCTATCTTTGCTCGAAATATTTTATGCATTGCAATCATGTTTTCATCAAAATGAATATGATCTCTATTGGCCGAGCCATGTTGAAATCCATTTCGGGGAGTAAAATTTCTTCTAACATGTACTTCGTCTTCAGGAACATGAGATTCCCTTCACAAATTTGAAGCATGTGGAATGGATCTATGAGAAGGTCATTCCAAATTTATGGTCTGCATTTCGCGAATTTAAGAGGATGTAAAGGTATCTTTGTCATAAAAGATTTTAAATTTTAACTTCTAGCTAATTATAAATGAAAAAATGAAAAAGAATCAACTGCATTAAAAATTTACATTTGTGTCTTGATGTGGATGAGGGTTATGAGATGGTTTCTCTTGGCTTCTAACATCAGTGGATGAAACATTTTGGGATGTAGTTTCTATGCCTCTACTCAAATGATTTGTTTCCTGTTTCAAAAAAATAAAATACGTTATAAAACTAAAAATCCAACAAAGAAAGATTCAAAAATGGAAAAGAAATCAAATACATTGAACATCTACATTAGTTTTACAATTTTATGTTTTGGATTCCAATTCTCCAACCTAATGAGATGAAATCATGGTTTCACCATTAAAGGATACAAAATACAATGCCCAACCAACTGTAAATGAAAAAATGAGAAAAATATCAAATGCGCTCAACATTTACATTTTTTTGTTGATGTGGATGAACACTGTGAGATGGTTCCTCTTCACTTCTAACATCAGTAGATGGAACATCTACAAAGTTAATTTGTATGCAACTTTTGAAATGAGTTGTTTCTTGTTTGAAGAAAATAAAATACGCCATAAAATTTATTTTCCAACCAACTAGAAATTTAAAACATGAAAAGGAAAGCAAAAACATTGAAAATTTACATTAGTCCAGCAAATTGATCATCGAGGAAAATGCATAGGAAGGTTATGACATGCTTCATCTTCACTTCTCATATTAGTAGATGGAACACTTTGGGAATTAATTTCTAGACCTTTATCAAAACAGGTTGTATCCTATTTCAAGAGAATAAAATAACTTATAAGTTTAGTAAACAAAACTTTGTAAATAGAGGAATTTAGTAAAACAACCACTATTGCAACAAGAATCAAAATATCATTGTGTTACCTCCATTGTTCCAAGTAAAATGTTATCAAGGATGACTGATTCTCTTGGTGGGACCACATTACTTTGAGAAGAGGGATTGGAAGATTCGATGTTTCGAGTAACTGTCTCCAAATTATCAAAAAAATGGCTAATTAAACTATCATCCAAATCATCAAACATTGTCATCATTATGTCCACCATGGATGTTTTGCAACCTTTGGCCATCAAAACATGAAATTGGACACACATAATGGTTAGGGTGGAACTTTTCATCCAGGTTATCAATATGATGTTCATCCATATTGCAAGATGTTTCCCCAATGTTATGAACATTTTCAGGACAGCATCGAACAACAAGATTATATTGACGAGGATCATATTCTCATATTGAACTATCAACAGGAAATGTTATTTCCATTATATCATCCATAGTACGATACTTACGAGGAATCATAAAATCACTTTCAAGAGTGGCTTCACTTGTTCTTCTATGATATGTAGCTCTCCTATGCTCATTTTTGACATCGTTATTTTGTTTTGATATCATAAACAATGACTTTCATTAGACCCCTCAGATGATTCCAGTGACAAGTTTCATTTTCTTGTACGCTTGCTTGTGCATTCAGATGACATGTCTACAATGAAAAATAAAATATTCACTATGGAATCATAAACATGGAACATGGAAAATATCTAATATAAACAAACATAAAAGAATGGAAAAGGCACAAGTTTTTTCTTGGAAATCGTAAAAAAACATAAAAAGGTGTATATGTTATTTTTTCCAACCATGTAAACTTATCAAAATGTATAAGGATTTTTCCAAATGGCTAAAATCAAAAATGATTTTTTCAAAATGGCTAAAAACAGAAATGAATTCTTCCCAATAGCTTAAACAAAAAAGCCTGAATTTCCATGTATCATATTATAATAAAAAAACCA
>APFE030282281.1:0-22901 GCA_000404065.3 Pinus taeda
TTCTTCTTTGGCCTCTCTAGTCTGCTCTAAAGTTTCCAATGCTCTCATGGCTCTTTGGATAAGTTCAGGAGTTGTTTTTTCACAAGGCCCCACATCTTTTCCAGGGATTTTTGCAAGGTGAAACTTCAACCTGTACACCCCCTGGACATAGGGTGGCCACACAACTTGCAACTCAAGATTAGTCTATCATTCGTAGAATCAGGTACACCATATTCCCAGAAAGAATCCTATTTCCTTGGCATGTTTGTTTTTGAACTTTGAAGTTGCAAACTTGAAGTCTTGAATGGTGTTTTGGTGTAGTTGTGAACCTATGGGAAAATAAGGATTAGGATTACAATTTAGCATTTACAAAATTACAAGTTACAAATTTACAAATTACAATTTAGTATTTTAATTTTTAATTTTTACATTGATGATTGTACAATGAAAATCCAAGTTACCCGTAACCCAACCCAAAACAACCATTCCAAAGTTCAAAGTTTCAAACACAAATTACCCAACCATTCCAAACCCAAGTTACCCAACCAAATGGCAAAAACAATGAAAAAAACATAAACAATGTTTTAAAAAAATGAAAACAAAAAATAAATTGGTTCCCATAGTCATACCAAGTTACCCAACCCAAAACAATGAAGAAATACAAAAAAATCTTTAAAAACAATGAAAACAAAAGAAAAATGGTGCCCATACCAAGTTTCCTACCCAAAAACAATGAAAAACATACAAAAACAATGTTTTTAAACAATGAAAACAAAAAAAATTAATCCACATACCGTTTCTATGGAGAAATCGGTGGTCTCCTCTTGATTTTCTCCTCTAAGCACTTAGATTTGGCTAAAAACCCTCTTCAGCTTGGTCTCCCAGCGCTCCTCTTCCTCCGCGCGCGACTGTCCAAATGAGCTCATGAAAAAACCCAAAAAACGTTATAAAACTGCGTTGTCGTGATCCCTGACGATTATTTCATTTTTTATCAATATAAGTTCGTTTTTATCGCGATTATTTCATATTATCGCGATAAATTCAATAAAAATCGGCAAAAAAAATTTCCGGTGATAATTTGGTATAGTTATCGCGATTTTATCGGAAGAGGGAAAAAATCGCGATTGTTTCATTTTATCGCGATTTTCACAACACTGATTTGATGAACTAAGAAGTCATACTCTAATAATAACAAGTGCATACTATGATAAGAAGAAAAGTTAAAAACACTTCACAAATAGTTATCAAGCTAAGAAGAATCACATTAACTCTAACTGCCTTAGATTCTTCAACAAGATGCATTTACCATTATACTCAAACCTTTTGCAACCAACGAGATTAAGAAAGGAGACATAAGGCATTCCTGCATTTGACCCCTAGTAGGAAAGAAGTAATTGGATACTGACCCATTAATCGATATGACAAAAGAAGTTAAGAAAAGGAATCCCATAATCAAATTCACTACTTAAGATCTCATCCCAATCTGGATCAAAATAACCCCATGATCTAATTAGCTTACCTTAATAAGCCTTAGCTCAAGTCAAACCTCATCACCATAGTTGAAATTTTTTACTTTTATAATTATTATATGTAGTCCTCATGCTATTCTCACCACATCATTGATTTTCCTGTTGTGAAGAAAACTGGACAACTCTTATGAGATAAAGTTAGGGAAAATTCTTTGAAGTCTATTTGCTGGAATTATTGTTGAGATTGTGTACACAAGAAATTGCACAGTGAGATAGAGTTTTATGGATCATTTTCCTTTGGAATTAAAGCTATAAATGTTTCATTTATTGCACCCAATACCTCACTAGAAACTTTAGATTCTTTTACCACCCTCAGTAACTCCTCTTCTAGAAAGTCATATAAACACAAGTAAAATTCCATTATCCAGCCATGTGGACTTGGACTGTTTGCCTTCATAAAAGATTGTAGAATTGATATGAGTCTCTCCTTGGTTACTTTAGCTTCAAGTTCCTCAATTTTGTTGTTCTTTGATCTCGTTTATGTTTGCCTTAGGAGGTTCTTGGAATAAAATTTTGTAAAATTTTGCAACTAGGGCCAAACTCCACCTTGGACAACTCATATGACGCAGCTGTTATGTTTATTGGATTCCTCTTTCTGAGAGGTGTAGGATTGATCTAAAGATCATATCATTGTGACATGTACGAATGGAATTATTAATTTATTTTGTTTATGGACAAATTGTTAAGGTTGGCTAGCAAACTAATGTAGGCTCAAAAGCCCAACAGTCATGTCTATTCATCCTCAACGTTTGCATATAAATAGAAGGTGCCTTTGCCTCATTTGGACATCACTCATCTTCTCATACATCTCTCTCTCCTCATTTGGTTGGGTACGGATTTCTGGCAGCTTCTTTCTCCACACGCGAGAAGGAAAGGTCAGCAATTTTATGTTTTGGACATTGACCACCGTTGACCAGCCAACATTGACTTGTTTGACTGCGTTTTTGTTGGGGAATATTCTGTTTGGGCAGTCCGTATTTCTGGGCACAGAAATCGAAGCAATTCATATTGCTTGACCAATGTTGACTGCAATATTGACTTGCATTGACCAAGTTTGACTGAGTTTTTCGGAAATGTTTTGGGTTGATTCGGACGACTGTTGGAGGCTGAGTTGACTGGGTTTGACTGAGCTGTTTTGGAGGTCAAATTCTGCCCTGTTGAGCAGCATTGACTTTCTGTGGCTGCTATTTGACTGGACAGATTTCACTTTGATTGGGCAAGTGAATATTATATATTGTACTCTTTCTCTCTGCTGAACTTTTGAAGAATAATACGAAGAATTGATCAAAGGGTTTTTCCACATTGGGGTTTGTCCTTGGCTGGCGCCATATCTTGTGTCTTCTTGTCTTGGCTTGTCTTCTACTGTTTTATTTATGTTCTATCTGCATTTACTGTGATTCTGGAAATTGATATTGGGCTAATAAGAAAATTGAAGTAAATTGCTCTTAAGCATAGAACATATCATTGTTATCTAAAATTAACAAATTTTGAAGTGCCTTACTGCTCCTTATGCTATTCTTGAGAATTTTCTTAGCTTCCTCCCATCTCTTACTTATCTCCCATATATTTTTGATGTTCTTTTGATATTTACTTAGTTTTGGAAAAATTCAGTATTCTCATTGCCATCTACTAGACAAGTAGCCCTATTCTTGAGTCCCCACTCTATTTCTTCCTGTTCCAATAGCTTCCTTTTTATTCTTTCTAAAGATTTTAGATTAGTATTCTCATGTCCTGCAGTGATTCCTTCCCTATTTGTTGCAAATAATTTCTTGATCTATTCCTTGGTCTCAATAAGATTTTGTTGAGCATCCTAGGCTTTTTTTTTTGCCCACTCTGCTATTATGTTTTTTATTGCAGATTCTCAAATAGTTGTCTCCCTCGTATTAGGTTCATATTTCTTTCAATTATGAGTGATAAATTCCTGAAACACTCTTCTTTCAGCAAATTATGTTTATATTTGAAGGGTCTTGGGGATTAACTGGATAAGGAACTTTTAAAAATAAGAGGATGATCACACACTTGATGAAAACATAAGAGCATGAATTACACATTCACATAGTTATTTTTCAAAGTTCCTTCAGTGGCATGGGCCTTGAACTGAGCTTCATCACAGCCATCATTTGCCTGGAGGCTGTTAAAATTGGACATGAAGGTTTCACACTCTCTTTTGGTGATTGAGCTGCAAATTTGGTGTTTTGAATACATTCTCATGAAAGCCCATACATTCATCATAATGAGGACCAGTTTGATCCTCTCTAATATCTATATCCCTAATGGCTCCCTTTGAGCTAGTGGAAGAACAATTGGTCACTGTAGAGGCAGTTCCAATTGTTACAAGTCATGTACAGGAATATAATGGATGATCAAACTCTGCCTGATGCACTTGCTCTGTCAAGTCTTCTTCTCCACTCACTTGGGAAGATGAATCATTTTCAACAGGTGTAGCCTTTTCAATTTCAACAAGAATGAAGTTATAATCCTTATTACTACTATCATATTCTTGCAACGAAACGTTTTCAATGATGCCAGCAGGGCTGCCTTTATTTGATACTTTGCAAAGCTTCAGGATTGTTGCACATTTCTTTGTCATTTCCGGCTCAGGTTTTACCCAAGTTCTGTCCTCATCACAGTTTTCAAGGATTTGCTTACGTCGCGGCCCATCATTATGGTGGGAATTTTTCCTTTAAACCTCATAAATCTGTTCTAGTTTTACTTCACCATCATTGTTATAAACACACTTTTCCCAATTTATAGGCTGCTTGTTCTCAACCTTTTTTGTAACCTCAAGGTCTTGGCTTTCAATGTGTGTAGAATCAGCACCTGCAAATTGTTTGAAACCACTTAAAAGGGATGGTAATCCCCTTGATTATGATCTGGGCTACCATAATTTCTCCAAGGATTTTTGTCAAGCTGGTTATGCTGCTAGTTACATTTCAGATTATTAATGCTGTCACATGTTCTATCCAACACCAAGTTGTATGGGCAGCAAACAAAATTTCCCCGTAAAATAAATCTTCTTCCGGACTTGTGGTGTTTCCATTGATGATATGAACAAGAGAACAATTATTAACAGCACCCTCAGACATCTCAAAATTAGTAATATCCTCTGTATCACCATCACCCTTATACACCTCAAATTTAGTAATATCCTTTGTATCACCATCACCCTTATACACCTCAAAATTAATAAATTAGTAATATCCTCAGTATCACCAAAATTTTGTGCAGCAATATCACTACAACACCCAAGGTTGTGCACATTTAGGCCATGATTAATCCATCTTCCGTCACACCAGCTTGTTCCTTCTTATTTTGTACCTACGGAAATTGACAAATGGGTGTGTCTTCACAAGGATGTTTAGTCCACATACTAGTATTTTCACCATGACCTTCACTATCTCAATCACAATAAGGTCCTCATTAAAGGATACAAAGAAGGCTTTTCTCTTCTGTGAGATGAGATGAACTCATGCAAATGACATGGGTCAACAGCCTTGCTGTCATAAACTGGAGCAGTAAACAAGTTTTCTTTGTGAAATGCATACTCTTCAATAACTACAGTAGTGTTGTCTTCTTCAAACTTTTCAGCAATATCTTCATATCTATTGTTGTTGCGATAGAACTGTTCGTTTGGGACAATAGACACATCATCATGTGGTTCAGTTTCTCCAAAGGGAAGAGTAAGAGCTCTCTCACTTATGGTGCTTCATCTTCATCGTCATACTTAGCAATGCCTTGATGACCTTCAAAGAAAGCAAGTTGGTCTTACTCCTTTAGGAATGCTAATATCTCCTTGTGTCTTCAAAACTTTGCCAATCTTATGCCCCAACACTTGAGAAAACTTTCAATGAAGGTTGCCAATGAGGATATGATATTTGGACTCCAGGAGTGTCTAATCCAATCATTATTCCCTTGTGTGAATGAACAAACAAATAATCTCATCATGACATTTTCATGTCTTTCCTTGAATTTTCAAATATTTCTTATGAATGCCAAGACAAATGGGGCAATAGCTAAAGAGGCATCATCAAATTTTGGAAGCCTCTCGTCAAATTTTAGGGAGGCCTATTTGGGTATCTCGACATATTCTCAATGTTTAGCACAGGGAATAACACATGGAAATTCCAAGGAGCCGCCTTTCATCCATACAAATTCCAAATTGGTGATAAATACAATTCATACCTTTTTTATAGTTGAGTTGCCAAGGTAAGTTGTCAAATGCATTCACAATGATGCTTATCTCACCTCACAAGCACCAAGTCTTGAAATCCTTCAAAGAACAAAGAGTTCGTTCTTCCAATAGAGTCACCTCAATGGAAAGATTTTCAAGATTGATTTCATTCAATGTCATGTTTTAGGAAATAGACTTTATCCCCGACAATGGCAACAAATTGTCATAGAAAAATCTCACACTTCTTAAGATAAAGTCCAAAGTTCAAATGTGGATCCCATGTACTCAAGATGGGGCCAACTATCACCTCACTAACACTCTTCCCACTTTTGGCCAGCCCTCCTCCAGCTTAAGAGGTGGTTCTGTCTAGTAGAACTTGGGGATTAAATGTTGTAGTCAAACCAAGTCAAGAGCTCCCTAAGGCTTCTATTTAGATACCACAAATCAAATGATTGAACCATTGGGGTTTAAGGTGGATAGGATTGCTAGGGTTCTTTAGGGAAATTTCTAGGTTTGAGTTCAAAGGGAAAGGTCCCTGAACACAAACAACCAAGGAATCACCAGGAGAGTAAAACCCCGGCAAAATAGTTTAAATGGTTTAAGAAAAAAATGGTGCTGTAGGATAGAACATCATTGCCTTAGCTTACCAATATATTTTTTGGGTGCATATGGGGTCAAGGAACAATTCGATTGGAGAGAAATGGAGCGGATTTAGGTTCAAAGACTAGAGAAAACTAACTTGTGCTCCCTAGAGGTTTGACCAAGGCATCCTTCAATCTTCAAAGATGGGATAGAGAGTTCCAACTAGGTCATCTCAAAAGAGCTTGACGAGTAGTTCAAAAAGGCCTTGAGTAGATTTAGCTTCAAGGACTAGAGAGACTAACTTGTGTATCCTTTAGGCTTGGGGTAGGCACAAATTTTCAAGGATAAATAAGGTAGGGAGCTTCACATAAGGTTGCCTCAAAAGAATTTGATAAAAATCTTGCCGAAGGAAGATAATGAGATAAAATACCAACAAAATGGTGGATATTTATTAACCTTTATCCATTGACTTGAGTAAGATAAAGAAAAATAACTTGATTTATCATGTGTCCATCAAAATTCACAAATAATCATCCACAAAAAGAAGTTTATCCACATCAATAAGACTTTCATCATCAAGATCTACCAATATCCATCAAGAAAGTGAACTATACACATTAACACAAACTGCTCAAGAAGTCAGTCAACTCATCCATCTGCAGCCAAAATTAAGAAACAAGATATTTGCTTTGAAATTTTAGACTTTTAAAGGGTCCACCATTAGACGATGTGCAACTCTATTTATAGAGAAGATGCTTAGATTCCCTTACATTAAAATTTTAATTTTCTAGGTGAAATGCTCCTAATCTAGCCGATGGAGTGACAAAAGGCCCTCTTCTTCAATTAGTTAATCTAAAATACATAATTTGATCAACATTCATGCCACATGTACAAAGCAAAGGGGCACAAGCCCTCTAAAAGTGATCCATATCCGTAAATGACGGGAAAAAAATTTAACCATTAGCACAACATCTAGCCTCCAAAGGCTCGCCCTTCAACACCTGAAACAGTCTTCCACTTGCCACCAAAATCCTCTAGGCTCCCTCAAATGTGGGTGCACAAGTCCCCAATATATCCAATGCATCATCTAGAAGGGTTTCCAAAAGGAATGCTTCCTTTCAATCAAAAGGAATGGTTCCTTTCATTTATTGTACAAGAGAATCCCAAGTCTTCATTATGTGTTGTTTCAAGATGAAATGTTAAAGCCTCCAAGAGTTGCACCATGCCAATCTTCCATCATTTATCCAAATAAAACCTCTAAAGGATGGATAAGCCCCTTGAAATGATAATGGAAACCTTCCAAAGAGGTTTCCCTTAAACCAATACGAATATCTAAATCTATAGAGGTCCCTTAAACCAATATGAATATCCAAACCTATAGAGGTCCCTTCAACCAATATGAATATCCAAACCTATAGAGGCCCCTTAAACCGATATGAATATCCAAACCTATATAGGCCCCTTAAACCAATATGAATATCCAAACCTATAGAAGTTGGCTCTAATCAAATTGCCTAGAATGTCCAACTCTAAAGGTCAACTTGAATTAATTTTACTTCAGATATTACACCTTAAGTCGACCTTGTGATACCATTTCATTTTATGGGTTGGCGGACTAATATTATGTTTCCAACATTTATGTGTGTGTGTGTGTGTGGTGTGTGTTTATATATAAAATCTCTTATCTTAAAAGTCATCCAATTGCTATTGTGTTGGGCATGCTACTATAGTCAAGTTGCACCCTCTATAATTTTTATGATATGATACAAGCAGTTGAGGGTGCTGGTTTTTTAGTTTTGCCTCTATAAAGCAAGCGTTGATTCCAAACTTGCTGGTGATGCATCATTGGATCATTCCTTCGATGGCGTCCAATCCATTGGCTACTTATCAGGTCCAAACAATGCATGCAACCCTTTCCATTTATTATTTGAAGGTAGAAAAGTTTGCGAATAATGTACAAGATAGTTGCTATTTGCTTATGTTTCTTTTTGCTTTTTTTATTTGAGCCTTCCCATTCTTTGTTGTGGCACTTGTTTGCAAAATTTCAAGATGTTGTGGAGTTATGTTCTTTCTATCATCACCATGCTCCCACTCTAAAAGTCTTAATGAGCCTTCCTAGCATAAGGGGCTCTTTGAACTTCATCCCAAGGATCTTCCACTAATAATAAGTTTTTTCTACTATGTTATGATGTTGAATAATTTGAGGAGTTTGAAGACTCTAAGCTAGATGGTATCTATGTTGTTCTTGATGACAATCCATTTCTAGTAGTGGGAATGAGTTTGATGAGTAATCATGTTGATCAATGATTTGTAGTAGGCCAATGACCCAATAGCTCGTAGCATGGTTTTTGGACTATAGGGGCCATATAGATGCTCATTGATTATGTATTTTGTTGCTAATATGTTGCATTTTGTGCCATTTTGATATATTAACCCTTACAACATATGTAGATGAGAAAACCTTATTTTGTCTCTAATCGTTTGGAATCTTCTCTCTCTCTCTCTCTCTCTATTAGTCATTTTGTATTTTTTTAAAACCATTTTATTAAATTTGGTTTGATCATCTTCCAGTTTGAAACCTAGTTTGATAAGTGGTAGGTTCAAAGACAAGTTTTGGTTTTTAAAATATTGGGAAAATCTCCTCATTCTAAGGATGATATCAAGTGTAAGTTGGATTTTGAAGAATCTTAGGGCTTTATCAACACAAAGGTCAAGGATGTTATGACAATATACCCATTCATAGCTAGCATGTCACTTGCGTGAATTGAGCCTAGGTAGGGGGGATGATAATCCTTCTCACAACAAATGAAGGTAGACCCAATTAATTGTAAGGAGAAAAGATTTCAAAGTGACTTAGCAAGATAGACAAGTCAAATTATCAAGACAAAATATAGTTGTAACTAACAATTAATGTAAACGTTAGATGGTTGAAATTCAAGTCTGAAATTTATACAAGGATTAGATAGTGAAGAACTTCATTACTATACATGAGATGAAGTTGTTGTATATACCAAGCATTATTCCAAGGCTACTACAATGCACTAGCACTCCAAGACTGTTGATAGGAGTTCAAACAAGTCCTTAAAATTGAGACATCTTCTTCTCTTCTTCTTCACCAAATACACATTGGGTTTCATCACAAAAGCCTAATCAAAAACCTTGGGGGGACGAAACCTTATTTCCCTAGACTATAGGATGCTTCAAGAAGATCACAAAACCCTAGCGACTCCAAGTGAGAGAGAGACCAAGTACAAATGAATAGGTAAGAGAGGATATGACTAGTGTGCTCCTCCTCTGGATCACATTTCTACACAAGAGTGAAATAGGAGTGATCACAACGTCATTTCCAATATCTTCCCTTCTTCACAAGGGCAATCTCCAATGAAGATGTCCTCCTCCCATGTATAAGAATGAAATAGGAGTGAGCACAACGTCATTTGCAACGTCTTCCCTTCTTCACAAGGGCAATCTCCAATAACGATATCCTCCTCCCATGTATAAGTTGTTGTAGGGTTTCCTTGTGAACCCTATCGAACCACTCCAAGAATACAAGTACAAAGAGAAGAGTATAATGATGATACCGATGAAAGGAATCTCTCATTTCTCTGCATCTATGGGAGGTAAGGGAGGCCAACAATACAATGTGGTCCAAGCCTTTACAAGGAACTTACAATAAACACTCGTAGGCCAACAAAAATGAAGTGCTCCACTCCAATGGTAAATATGTGATGCTTCAAGGTGATGTACACAATAAGGTCCCTATTATTGCAAAATGTAGCAACCTAGTGCTAGGCCTCACTAGATCTCTAGAAATAGTGGGATCCATTGCCATTGTCACCTCAGGATTTGGGCAAATGTTTTCCCCACAAGGGAAGCTTCTTCAACAGGGTTTGGAGAAGTAACCTAATGATTCCTAGGCTAAATACATGTTGAGAAACCAAGATGTAGGTATATTAGGGTGATTTCTCTTTCATGATAATTACTTGTGAGTGTTCGTTGGCTTTTTATTATTATGTTATGTTCTTCTTCATCAAGCAATTACCAAAATGTACATGAAGATCACAAAGAAACAAAAGAACACAAGATGTAGGCTCTCCAAGCTAGGGCCAAAACCCCACAATATCCTCCAAGGATCTTGCTATATAGACACCCTAGAATAATAGTCAATAATGTATGCCTTAGGGTGAAATGAAGTAGCAAGGTCAAAGAAGCAATGGCTCAAGATAGGATTTGGAGACGTTCAAAGTTCAAACAGATTCCCAAACACATGGTACTTAAAATTTAATGATCTACAAAAAGGAATCAAGTGACGGAGAATGGAGGATCAGTGCCTTGGCACCAACTTGGGGACCTACGCTCCTCAAGGGAGTCCACGAGAATCCCAAAATCTCACTAGGAAAAGTGAGAAATCCAATGCAAGTATATTTTCATCTCTAGGGCACAATTTACTTCACCTTTGTGCTTACTGTTGAAAATGGTGCCACGTCGAATTATGAGTGTATATATGCTGGGGTATGAGTCAAACATGTATCTTCGTAACTTCGTTTGTTTGTAAGATATCCATTATACTAGTGTCAAAAATTTCCCATAGACCAGCCTTGGGAATATTTATTTCTTTCTCTGATTCAAATATGATTTGTCTTGAGTCTCACAAACTGTTCGAGAGATGTTTACTTAGTAAATATCTAGTGCCAACAAGCATTGTTTATTCAACTATGGTATATTCACCTTTTGAAGTTTGCAATCAGGGATGACCTTGAACAATATATTGTTTGCAATATTTACAGCAAATGTTCTTTGGTAATAACCCGAACCTATGGTTAAAATGCCAAACAAGTGTACCTAGTTGACAACAGAATTTGAATCCTTCTTTGTCGGGAACTTCACTATCATATCTTTTCCCACATCACATGCATCCTTCACTTGGTATTTGCAGATAGAGAAAATATCTTTTCCATCAAATTTTAGACTCTCATAATGCTGATCTTCATTGGCTGATTTTACTTCATTTGAAACACGTATTTTTTTCTTTTACAAGTATATCATTAGGGTCATCTGAAGACAATTCATAGCATGCCTTGCTAGAGTCATAGTCTTGAAAGGGTATTGTCCTTAAATCTATGTTACCTTCATTTGTGGCACTTAGATTCTCTTGAAGAGTCTTAATGCGATTAACATCGACGTCCTTCTCTGGAGCATAATCATTAGGACCGCTGCAATCATTTTCTGTTTGGCCAAGGCAGTCCTATCCTTTCTCCTCATGCTCCCACGGTATATCATTTTCACAGCTATCATCATGTTGTTTAACAGCTGCATAAGTCAGCTCTGATGTGATATCCCCAATGGTGGCTTTATCTTCAAACTTTTGCAAATTCATACAGTATTCAGCTTCTTGGCAATTTTCATCTTCCTCATCATACTGAGGATCATCATCAAACATTGGCAACCTGTGAAAGCACTATACATGTTGTCTTGAGTCTATCTGTAAAAAATTGTCATCTCCCTCAAAACATTAACTTAGATCCAGCTCTAGATCTCTTTCCATAGTGGCCTCATTTACTTGGCTGTCAATGCTTCCTTCTTCAAATTTTGGGCACCAATCCCTACTTTTGACAGCAGTGATATCATCACAACTTGAACGGTTAGAAATGGCACAAGATTTATCTTAAATACCCCACTCATCCACTTGCTGTAATGGGTCTATATCACTAAAATGGAAAATGTAAGATCTATGGCCAATTTGTATCAAATCAAACAATGAATTCAATGTACACATACGATGGTTGTTCTTAGGGTCATTAGTACTATTTATGGTGGGGCAGCCAATAGAAAATTAATCAAAATGATTCCCATCTTCCCCAGGAATAATGATATACCTTATGTGGCTATGGGTGTTAGTCTCCTCAAATTTTGAGCACGCATCATTACTCAAAGCAGCCTCATACTCTCTGCTTTCTTGGATCGCAAACTCATCGCCTCACAATTCAAGGTCTGCAAAATATAACCTTGTTATGAGGTCCAACTCTTCCCAGCATATCTAATCCATAATGTCCCTTTGATTAGCTTCCATAATAGAAGCATGAGACTGCTTTTCTTGATCTGAGGCATCATCTTCAGCTGATACTTTGTTATTGCTACCTCCTTCAAGTTTTTCTTCAAACTTCAGAACTATGGGGTTAACAATGTTGTCTTTTCTAGTTTTTGGGTTTGAATTCCAACTTGCGAGAGTAGCAACATCATCATAATAGGTGGGACTATAAATAGCACATTCCATATCCTTCCCATCCACGTGCTCAAATGGCTTTGTCTCATTGAAATTTTCTGTGTTAACAACATCACTGGCCTCATCGAATTCTAGACCCACAACATCACCTAAAATAACAACAATATCTTCATGATGTGGTGTATCATCCTCTTGAAGGATATTAGGATGAATTCCTTCCACCCCTGCTTTTCATCTTCATCAATGTCATCATTGCCTTCCAACAAATCGAGAAGACCTTCCTGCTGCAGGGCTGCCAACAGGCACTGAAAGGTGTCTTCATACCTCTGCCATCTTGGGCCACAATGCTTGAGAAAACCTTCTATCAAAGCTTTGAGGGAAGGAATTGTCTTCATACATCAAGAGTGCTTGAGGTGACCATTGTGATCTTGTAACAAAGAGTAAATGAATAACCTTATCATGACTTCAAATTTTGAGATATATCCCATAAATGCAAAGTCATGGGGACAATAACCCAAGGAGAACCATCAAATGTTGAAAGCTTTTGGATGAGGCTTGTTTGGATATCTGGGGATGCTCTTAACATCCAATGCTGGGTAGAAGACATGCAAATCCCAAGGATCCATCTTTTATAGATAAAAAGCTTCAAAAATTGAAATTTGCAATTTCACAACTTTTCACAATGGAGTTGCCAAAGTGAGATGTCAAATGCTTTCAACTGGTGCTTGTCTCACCTCACAAGCACATGGTCTCTAAAATATTTGAAGAAGTCTGAACAAGGACTTTCTTCTTTGTGTAGATTTGCTAGATGAGGGGATTTATCCTCGACATCAAGATGAGCTTATTCAATGAAATTGAAGCACAAACTTTAGATTATTAGGATGACTCAACTTCTCCTCAACAATGGCGCCAAAAATGTTACTACAAAATGTAGCACCCTAGTGCTAGGCCTCACTAGATTCTCGACAACAATGGGATCCACCACCATTGTTACCTCAATAGCAAATTCTCCTGTTGTTTTCTAGGTGTTATTGCCGCAAGGAAGGCTTCCTCAACAGGTTTTGGAGATTAAGTGGCCTAAGGATTCCTAGGTTAAATATTCTCCAACGATCTTTCTATATAAACCTAAGAGTATGGCTTAGGGTGAAATGAAGTGTGAAAATTCCAAAACTAGAATCCTATTGCAGCAACTGGTATTATTTCTTCTAACTAATAAATTAATTATTCAGTTTATTGCTACGGCAACATCGAAATAAACACACAACCTTCACAAATAAAACTACGGAAAATAAATAGCTTGGAACTGAGAAAATACTAGCACACACACATAAAAATCAACACCATTTTTTTGGGACAAAAGTCCTCAGAAAAACCCAATGCGGGAAGACTGGTGCAGCAGATGAGGGTTTTATTATTATGCAGCGATGAAAATCTGAGTACAATCTATGGATGCCCAACTGGCAATCCAATTGGCAAGTATCTAGTAGAAATAATTAGAGAGAAAGTTCTCTACCCCACAAGCAATCCCGACACTGGCTTCTACAAAAAACTGGCCTTCCAAACCCCAACATGAGCCTTTCTACGCTGGCTCTGTGTTGTCTCTCACACATGTGGCTCAATTTTTCCTCTGAGCAAGCCATCTAGCTTGTCTCTGCTGCTGGAAGTGACTCTCTGTCCCTCTGGAAGACTTTGCTGGCCTCTGGAAACTGAATTGACCTCCTCCTCAGCTAAATCGAACTGCTCTAAGTCAACGTCTGTGCAGTCTCTGTGCTACTTCTGCTTGGATCACTTGTCACTTGTTGTTGCCTCTCCAGATCTAGAAAACTTCCTCTGGACCATTGTACCTGCCCCTCACTAACCCTGCTTTGATCTATGGCTCTCCGGTAACCGCTGCTACTCTATGGAAATCGATCTACCAAGGAAATCAAACTGGAGAAGTGTCTTCTCCAAGTTCCCATCAACTTCTTCTTATAATCCTCTGTTGGGACTCCAACAACCAAGATTAAATCTTTATCAATGGCTAGGATCATCTCGAAGTCGATCTGTGTGAATTTCTAGATAATTCTCACCTTATCTCAATTAATACTGATTAATTAACCATATTCCCTAAGTTTAGACTTAGGAAATACTTAAAAAATGGTTAATAATCTAATTGAGACACTTCTAGGTGGAATTTCCAAAAAAGATTTCTGGGTCTTGGAGATCTCATGCATTCTAGCGTTTCCACCAAATCCATGGCTAGAACACATCAGATGCTACAAAAACTAACATGAAGTAGTGAGGTCAAAGAGCTGATGGCCCAAGGTAGGCCTTGGAGATGCTCTTTGGATTCTCGGACATACACAACTTTAAATTTAATGATTTAGAAAAAGGTATATACTATAAAGTGATGGAAAATGGAGGATCAATGCCTTGGCTCATTAATAAATTTTTGGGCATATGGAGCCAAACAAGAAGTGAGTCAATGTTTGAAGACCTTGGGTGGAGTGGGAAAGAGAGAAGGATAAGTTCTCATTCTAACCTTGACGACCTTCCAAACGAGGAGACTTATGGTGCTAAAGAGAGTTTCATTAATGGATACTTGAAGGCAAATTTTGCATATGAAGAAATCGAAATTCATAAAAAGATATAACATTTATTAAGAAGGCTCAATGAAATCCCAATCCAACGATTGTAGCAAAATGGAAGATAATAGTCACAATAAAACAACACTATTCATCCAAACATCACTTTGTCAATCTAAATAAATTTCATCCATCTTAAACATATCTTCCCTAAGACATTTCGATCACTTGAAATATCCAAAGCCAAATTTTCACAAGGAAAACTTGTAGAAATTTCAGGTTGCTATGGGATTTTTCCCTCTACGCTCCATTAGAAAATGAGAGGAAGTGCACATCTCTTTATAGAGAAGCTACAAAACTTCCCTCATAATAAAATAAGAATTTTCTAAGCTAAAATCCCAAAAATTAGCCTAAGGAGGGGAAAAGGGCCCTCCATACAAATTAATTAATCTAAATTGATGTAAAATGGGGATTTTAATGCTACATGTACACATACTAGGGGCCCAAGTCCTAAAAATGTGACCTATTTCTACAAACGAAAGAAACAAGTGGTGTTGGTGCAACGCCCACCCTCTAAAGGCCATCCAACAACTCATTTTCTTCCACGAAATCATGCAATTAATCCTCCAAACACGGGAAAGTGGGTCTTCAATGTTGAAATTTGGGTAGCTCAGAGGGTATTTTTGAGATGTGAAACTCCACAAAATGGAAGTTGTTGCGAAAGTTACCCAAGTTTGGGGTCTTGGACCCAAAGCAATGGGTTTAGAACAAGAAAAGAAATTTTATTAATAATTTATTTTTAGTGTTTGAGCATGTAGGCTCAATTCGCCTAGCAGCCAATTGACATGACCCTGGGGGTTAACAACTCAGTGCTTGAACACTATAAATAGAGGCCAAAGGAGAGGCCTAGATATAATGGGAAAATGTGACCGCGCTACCCAAATCAAAGTTTACCAAGTAGTGTTATTCCTAAATCCATAGGCTAATCAAGGAGATCTCGCGAAACTAAGATTGAAGATTAACCCCCCCCCCCATCTAAGGTGAGGGAACAAAACCACAATCAAAGCCCTTCCTTCTTCCAAGTCACCCAATAATCCATGTCCAAGATGCCTAAGAAAAAGAAGCATAAGCAGTCGAATATACAATGAAAAACATGCCTTTTGGGTTGGATCACCCACCTTCTAACATATGCTCTCGATAGATTGGCGAGGGGACATATGACTGATGCAAGGAGCAGAGATCAAATGGCACAATGTATCGGTTACATTAGTGGCTGACAGGGGCTTTCGACTGAAGAGCTATCTAGGGAAAAATTCTCCTATGGGGTCACCCACTTTTGGTGGGTGACAAGCCACATGAACAAATAAGGAGTCTGCTTGGTGAAGAGAGGGTTGCAGTGCTAGAGAGGTAGTTTGAACCCTAGTCTAAGGGTTGGACCATGTCGAGAAATCAAGATGCTTGTAGATTAGGGTAGATTTTTCTTAACTTGATAATTATTTGTGAATGTTTGTTGGCTTCTTATCAAATTTATATTCTCTTCATCAAGCAATTACCAAAATGTACAAAACATGAAGATCACAAGAGACAAAGAACACAAGAAATTAGGATCCAAGCCAGGGGAAGAACCCCACAAGGGGGAAAACCCAAGAAAATCCACTTCTTATAAAATGAGATCAAATTGATATATCCAAGACCCAAGACCAAGACACCACAAAGACCCAAGTCAACCTTCCTTCAAGCCACCTCCAACAAGTTAAAGTCAATAGAAGTCAACGCAAGGTAAATCTCTGAAATCTAGTCATATTTTGAAATTTTAAGCCTGTAGTAGCACAGAATATGCCTCAGGAAAACTCGGACGTGTGAATAGAACTAGGGCAAAAATCAACTTGTTTTCTCTCTCCTTTGACTATCCTCCCTCTCCTTTGACTTTGTTGGTTTTTCTTATTATCTTGGCATATAAATCGATGTGATAGATGGATGATGGAATGAGGTCGAACTGCTTTGTATTTATACATGTCCAGGAGGTTGAATAATTGCCTCTTTAGGCCAACTTGTCCAGGGAGGGCTGACTTGGTCTTGTGGAGGACAACTTTTCTTTGACCCAAATAAATAAAAAAATTTCTTTTCTTACTAGAAGTCCAAATGGGACCTTGACTTGATTACATTTCTTGGACTCATGATAAATTCTCTTTTGACTCAATAAACCCTATAAGCATGAAGAACATGCTTTGACTAAAAATAAACAATAATGATGAATATGATAGATAAGTACATTAATCATACATTTGTATTGCATTATGAAGACCGACACTAGTTACATTTCCAACAAAGAATAGCTAAGGAAGATAAAAAGAAAGTAGCATGTCTGGAGCTTAAGTACAAATCTAACTCTGTGAGATAACTTGATCAAGGTCTATCTGAGAATGATTTTTTTAGAGGCACATAAAACGAAGTTCTTGAGGCAAGACAATTCTGAGATATCCGAACCTTTGTAGCTACATATCTTTTATGGCATCCAAGTTACTGTGACAACATGTTTCTTGTGGATCTGAACCACTATATCTTTTGTGGAATTTGACCTTACTATGGTTACATATTCTCGGTATTTGAGTTTAATATGGTACTATTCCTATAGAAATGTGAGACCTAGAAGAGAAGTATGTGCTTCTTCAAAAACTGTGACATTTAATCTTACAGTGGCAATATTTCTCTGTGATATCTAAACTTACTATGGCAACAATACCCTTTTCAATGAAGGTGACATCCAAGTATAGAAGCAAAGCATCCATTTGCTTATGGAGAAGGACCAACTACAGATTAAAGCTCATCAACACACCATCAAAGAAGCCCTAATCAAGATTGGTGTGTAAGAGGACCTAAAGGAATGAAAAGGAATTAAAAAGACTCTGTAGGTCAATTTTTATTGTTACAATTGATAGAAGTCTGGTGTAATTCTAAAGCCCTAAAGTCTCAGAAGATTGTAAAAGACTGAAGTTTTGAAAGTCATGTTTTATCTATGGTCCAAGTTTTCAAATCCTAAGGCACCAAGCCTCAGGAGGACTATATTGTATGAACATGCTTGCCTACAATGTTTGTTTTGGATCAAAGATTTCAAAATATATCCTAGTCCAAAATTGCCTTTGTTAATCTAGCAAAAGTGATTTTAAATCCACTAAAGTCTAAGAATATAAGAAGGTGGTTTTGGTAAAAATGAATCAAGTCTAGAAGAATATTGAAGAGCAACATAAAAATGCAAAACTCGTGCTTTTCGCTTTTGCACCCATTGCAAAGCAAGTTCAAAGTCTACAATAAAAGAAGCTCGAAAATTCTGTGTACATGAAATTCAATTTTCGAAGATTTATTAAGGACGATGTCTAACTTGTTTTTGATAATCCACATATTGATGGTTCAAACTCCTTCAAACTATAATTATTTCTGTGGCATAAAACCTCTATGATATGAAAGGTCATCTAAAAGATTACTAAAGCTAAGGTATGATACAAGTCTGAAATTTGTGGTATGTTCCAAGTAGCATGATCTAAATTTTGTGTGATGTCAAGTATGATCCCAATTTTGGTTTGAAATTATGTTGATTCAAGCCACTTTGTATTGAAAAACCAAGTCCTTTGTGAAATTCGCTCCAATGATCTAGTGAAGAATCTTTGTGGTGAAGAGCATTAACAATGACAATTTGCAAAGTCTACATAACTGAAACATCCAAATTCTCTCTCTATATGGCATTTAAAAGATAAGGTATCTCCTTGAAGGTATCAATGATTACACCAAATAACACTTGCTCAAAATCCGAACACTACATATTAGTGGCATCCAAGCAAACTCCAGTGGTTACACTTTTCCTATGCAAAGAAGTATGCTTATAAAAGAAATCAGAAGTTTGTAACTACCCAAACCTTTTGTGGAGGCATTCGAATATTCTATTACAAAAGAAATCCAAGCCTTCTATGACTAACCAACTATTCTTAAATAATAGAGTTGATGTTGTCAAGGTGAAAGCATCATGTGGTCGCAAGCTTTAAACATAAAATAGTGTGTGGCATGTCTTCAAGATGTAACAATACAAAATCCATTTCCAAGGCATTTATGTTTGTATTCAATGGTAAAGTGGTTGAATCACTAAGATATTTTCTATGTGAAAGAAAGAGACAAATAAGTAGTATAGCAAGGAATAGGAATTTGAAGCTAGTTGGAGCGTATCTATATAACACTAGAATATGAAGAAGCAATGCCACCAAGACTTCCTATACATAGAAGAAGGACTATCAACATCAATACGATTAGCCTATACATTGAAGTTTGCTAGATCTGAAGCACCTATGTTGATCACAAGTGGAGCTTAAGTACCAAGCCTGAGTTAGTTGTAGCTGTCTTGGAGAGGGCTGAGTAGGAGTGTGTTGTGATCTATCCTAGTGAGGTTGAGTCTATCTAGTAGGAGCAATCTGAGGTCTTTCCAAGCCAAGAGAGGGTCCTTTTTGTGTGGTAAAGGAGCCACAGGATTCATGTTGCAAGCCTCAAGCCTTAGGCCGAGGTTGGCAAACATAGAGGAAGGCTAGACTGAGTTCAAAAAAGAGGGTTTAGGACATGATCAAGGCTAACACAGGCTAATCTAAGTAGGCTTTGGGCTGCTGTAGAAACCAACGAGGCATCTAGTCATTTGCTGGAGAAATAAGAGGTGGTTGTGGCTTGAAGGAGGGCTAGACAATGGTCTAGTAGCCCTCGTTAGGGTAGCTAAAGGAAGTTGCGAGGAGGCTGAAACCTATTGGATAATAATTGAAGGTTAGATAGTGCCTAAATCAGTTGGTCAAGAGGAGAAAAGGATTTTGCCTAAGGCTTCTAGGTGGGTAGCTTAGATAGGCTGAGGGTTTCAGTCTAAAGAAGCAGACAATAATGAAAAAGAAGATTGTTAGGTCAAAGGAAAGACATTACAACAAGACGGATAGTGCTGATATTAATATAATGAACTAAAGGATAAGTCTACCTATGAGTCGCTGGTTGACAGAGGTTTTAATGGAGCTAATCTCTATGTGACAAGGAGGGAAAGGACAACCAAGAGCAGTCGATAAGAGGACTAAAAGAGATGAGTGCAAAGGAATGTCATTAGTAAGTAAATCAAGATTTGTCTTTGTTTAATGTGTAGATTGAGAGTTTGAAGGGTTAGGCCTTGTTGACACCTAATCCTTGGGATTGGGTGAATGTGTAAAATAATGTAAATAGAAAATAAGGAGAGTTGGAATATGAAGAGACACTAGGAGATGAAGCCCAAGAGTCTCTCCCTCCATGTATATATCTATGATCAGCCTTAATGCAAAAACACAATTCATTTTGAGGAGTTACCTCCTGGCCTGACATGGTATCAGAGCTCAGGTCCCAACCACTATTTTTGGCTGCTTTCCTGCTCTTGTAACTCCTCCTTTCCCATGTTCTACATTTTTGTAGTCTGACGCATCTGCCTTCTGTCAGCACAAATTCCTCATCTTCTCATCGAAGAACTGAACCTTACTCATTTTTGGCAGTGTGTTGCCTGCACTCTCGACCTCAGGACTATGAGACTGAGCGGCCTGCCTAACTGTGTTTTGGCAAATTGACTTTCAACACTGGTGATTCTCTGCGCATGAACGATATTTTCGCTGGAACTAGAACTTTTGTGAGTTGAAACATTTTTTTAAGAATGTTGTCTATGTGGTATTATCGACATCATGACTATGATTGTGTATTACATTGAGCTTGAAGATGGTATTACCGTGACTGTCACTGCATATATATACATTGAGTTATGCTATCCTCACTGGTTACATTGTTTGATTATCATTACTGGGTATTACCACTGTGGTGACTGCCATACCGCGTTCCCATACCGCCTCACTGGTTTTAATATATTGAACCCCTCTCCCCACTGCGCAGCAGAACCATATCACACATACCCCTTCGCCATACGCCATCACTGCATATACCACTATAACCACGCCAAACAATGGTTAAACATTGAGCTTGTATCGCCCCCATCCACAACACCCAAACTGCCTGACTCCTAGTTACCAACCCACCATACCAAACCTCTCTGTTGTGTTGATTTTGGTTGCGTTGCTTCCCTACTCCGCATTGTTGAATGGTATACTCCATACCACACCCATCGTGGCCACAGTTGGTGATATCACCGCTCCAAACTGCCACCTCCTACGTTGAATGTTGTGTATCATATTGCATTGAACATTGACCATGCTGTCATATCATGTTACATTGAACGTTGTCATATCATATTACATTCAACGCTCCACCCATACCATGTTGTCATATCATATTACATTGAACGTTGACCCGACCCACACCACCATACCACCACTCACTGAAATAATATTCCTTCCCCCATATACTCCCTCCCCGAAATATAACTCTGCTATATATATCAGAATTGTTTCTTTTACCATGAGAAGTGCACATTTTCTTTATATGTTGTTGCAGAGTACATTTTTACACAATACACATATTTAAAATGCATCCATTGATATCTATTGTTGGAGTAGTTCTCTCTGGAAAAGAGAACTATCCTGAATGGTCACAAAAGATAAAACACACTCTCATTTTCAATGAGTTGTGGAAAGGAGTTTGTGAAGGAGGAGATAATGAACTTGCAAAGCCCACCTTAGATAACTAGATTGCCATTTGGGAAAATAAGAACAACAAGGCTTATGCCTTGATTGCAACATCTGTAAATGAAGAGGTGAGTCACCACATTTCACCATTTTCAAATGCTTTTGAAGCCTTGTAGAAATTGAAGGAATTGTATGACTCACACTCTGAACTTGAAGTTGTCCAGTTGCTGATTAAATTGTTCAGTCTTGAATTGAAAAATGATGACCCTCTTGCTTTAGCATCAGAAGTAAGATTGATTATGCATGATATAAAAACCACTGGTGTTCAAATAGACATTTCTCTCATAGCTTATGTCAAGGAACTATATCTCACTTATTCAAATTATCTTGAGTCAAAATAAGCAAGTGGAAACCTCAAGGAGATTACCTTTGACTCCATTGAGAAGAATTTTGTTGAGAAGAGAAGGATTCTAGGAAGAACACAACCCCTCAGTCTTCTGAAGAAGTTGTGTATCTTGCACATAGAGAGAAGAATCTTGCACAAGATTCTTCTAGAGGAAGAGGTGGCCAAAGAGGAATAGGAAGAAGGAATTTTAGATCCAGGGGGTGCAGGCAGTTCCAAGGAGAAAAGCCTGATCTTCATTGCATACGATGCAATAAAGATGGACATGATGCATCCACATGTAAGTTGTCTGGGGACAAAATTGAGCAGGAAAGAAATGAAGCCAAAGGTAAAACCAATGACAAAGGGAAAGGTAAAGCACCCAAATCCGCTCACTACGTTGTGGCACATTGCAATACTGGAGTACTAGAGACTTATTTAATGCTTCACTAGCTTCTTGGAAAAATGATTGATTACTTGATTCAGGGGCAACTTGCCACATGACTTTTAGAAGAGATTTTTTTGAATAATTTATTGACAATGTTGGAGCAGTATATTTTGCAGACAAGTCAAAACTCAAGCCATCAGGGCTTGGCACAATCAGGCTCAAACTGCATGGTCTTCCAGACTTTCTTCTACATGATGTTTTATATATCCCGAAGCTGAGGAGAAACTTGTTGTCTTTGGTCCACATTCCCCAACAAGGACACTCCATTCATATGTTTGATGGAAAAGTTGAGGTCATAAAAGCATCAGATCACTCACTTGTCATGATAGGGATAGAAGAAGAAATACTTTTGAAGCTGCAAGGTACCTCTGCTCGTGCACAAAACTTCTCATACAGTTCTCGTTATGATGAAGGT